>JAGJTL010000054.1:3280325-3301299 GCA_022063505.1 Calosoma granatense
CTAAGGCGAGGTTCAATTTAATTCTTGAATCAAAATGAATTTGATTCGAGGATTACATGGAAACTCCTCCTAGAAAACAGGCTATAGACTATCTAGAAATATACAGATATTCTGTTTGATGAAACTGGACAACATAATAACTAAACGTTAAAATCTTCGATGATTTACTTTAATATTTCAAACCGTGTTCCCTTCTTTCCATGTGATATATTTATTTTTCCTAGCAAATACAAATGTTCAATGTACATTCTCATTACGATATAATGCGCACAAAGTAACATATTAAATCCACCTGAAATGTAGACATTTTTCCTGCAATATCACTCTTGAATGCTGGCAGAGATAAGATAGAGTAGCAATGTCACTTTCTCGCTTGCATTCATCTATCTACAAACGGTGAATGTCACGTATAAACGTACATACATACATTGTGACACCTGCATCCGTCGCCGGTACATTGTTATACCGTACAGACATTACTGCCTGCGTCCTCGCGTGTATGCTCGTGCACTAATCAGCACTGTCACTCAAGCAACTACGCGCGCACGCCTGTAGCTATCTCTTGTAATTTAATGAAAACAAAAGTTACTCGTTCCTCATCGTCATCGCCATCGTTGAATTAATTTATTTTTCACACACTTGAGATGAACAACGACTCATGCGCGCAACAATTCCAAGCAACGCTAATGAAATTAGAAATGCAAGCCACTACAGTGCAACCATGTAACGATTAAAGCAAGAGCACAAAACAACAACGAAAGACATAATTAAATTAGCGATATTGTCATTTGCAGAACGCAACAGTCGTTGGCACAGTGGTACAGTTAAGAACATGGTATTTACTTATAGATGAATATTGGAAAGAAATGTAAGAGCGTGATTTTATTTACATGGTTATTGACATTTAAAATGCTTTATACTTTAATTTGTTAGTTCTGAAATAATACAGGGGTCGTTATTTCATATTATACTCGCCGATGAAAATTACACTTATACACTTTACTGTTTAATTTAATATTCTGCCAACATGATGCTTAATTGGTTTAAATTCTCGTTAAATATTGCAGAAAAGTGCAAATTACTTTCATTAGATGAGCTCCAGACAGTCATGTATGTACGCAGACACTATAATGGCAAAATTTTTGCATGATCCAACCAAATGTACGAAGGTCGTCTGAGGTCAACCAATCCGACGCTTCTATTAGCAACAGTTCCCAGATAGGTTTACCCCCCCATCTCCAGAGACACATACCCCCACCCCCTATGGCCTCTTAGTCTCCTTTTGGCCTGTAGTAACCTCTATGTACAATGTATAGGATTTCGTTTTATCGTTCGGTCTCTCCACTGGGATACCCTCTGTATATCTCCACGTTAAATGTATTCGTGCATTGAGCCCAAATGTTCGTATATATGTACATGTGAAAAGGTTAGTTTAATTTGCATCGTCTAGATCGGTTGTAACAAGCACTCACGTATTGTGGTTTTGTACCGCTGAAAACCGTCTCGGTTTGTTTCTGAAATTTATCGCTGCATTCTGGGTTTGCGTCTGTGCTTTGTCACAAATTCCACAACCACGTTTCACTAGGTTGGAATCCTCGTTAGCCATGGATAGAATTGATTTTCTTTCGATAGTAATTTTAACGTGAATAATCATGTTGTAATTGGATGAGAAGTTAGAATTCCTTAGTTCAGTATTTGGTAAATTATGAAGCAAGTATAGAATTTAAACTATGATTAAATTAAATAATGTTTAAAATAAAGAGCAGTGTATTCTTTTCAATATGCATTGAAGAGTAAATATAACCGAGCATAATATAGTTCAAACAGTTATTTCCTTTTCCGCCGTATACGTATACTTCTATCTGTATCTATTACAAATTAAAATATTGTACCACTGCCAAAACAAAAATAATAAACCTGCCGCGCACACAGTAGACAGATAACGTTTCATAAATTATGCATTTTTATAAAAGAAGAAAACAATTTTCTGCGGGAGTTTGTTTGAAAATAGAGTATTCTGTCTTTTTATCGAAGAAATATGATCGTATGCACCAAGTATCTGCCGCAAATAAATATTCTTTATGTATCGTTGGATATTTGTCCGGTAAATTATGTATGTTTTCTCTGGGAATGGAAGCAAGAATTTATTGATATACCGTGACAGTGTTTGGATTGGCACGACTGTACTGGTTGGTTGTTATAGTAACAAATATTGATGCAATAAAATACAGTATAATTTCTGAAATATAATTCTGTTAGTTTTAAAAACACAAACCATGTTCTTCTACAAATTACCTTGTCAAAAACACAAGTATAAAATGGATATCAATTTATTTTCTACAAGTACCAGTACCTCGGAACTAGGTTAAAACATTTCTGTAAACCTGGTTCACATTTCAGAAGCATTACACAATTTCTATTCCATCCTCTGCACTTATTAATCCTTTTTTCATCATTTTCTTTGCAAAGACAAAAAATATACGAGGAATGCGAATTTAATATATCTCTGGAAAAGCAGATTTCAAGTAGATTTTCAATGGGAGAAAAACACGTTGCAAAGTACATGAAAAGATCTTGAGGAAAAACATGTTTTGTTCAAAAATTTTTGCTGTTGGTACTTTGACTTTTGCCGCAATATTTTAGAATGCGACAAAAGTTTGGATTCATCTTTCGCTATACTACTTAAAAGTTACGAAGCTTCAACTGTATATCCAGTAAGATATGTTTTGCCAAAAAGCTTTGAGGAAGTCCCGCACGCATAAAAGTCTAAGTTTTTGTCATGACCAATATTTGGCGGATATATACTATTCGTATGCACACAAGGGAATGGTATGTAGAAATAAAAACTAGAACCATTTGATATAGTAAATATATTCTCTAATACTTACGTCAGTTTGAAAGAGAAGAGCTTTTACAAATAATTCACAATATAAATAGTGTAATTTTCTAATACTATGTGTGTTACTAAATTTACCTTTGCATAATTAGAATAGTATTGAATACATTGAACAAGGAAATTAGGATTAATTTGAAAAATTATATTCAACGAAAGACCTTCACCTATTCTAGTACTTAATAAATTTGAAACATTCAACGTATATTTTTTTAAATTCCTTTGAATCATATCTGATAGCATACTACCACCTGAGTTCAGATTATAGGATTTAATATTATAAAATACGAGATTATCTATATTTGAAAACGGGTATTCACTATATTTTCCTGATACTAAATTACAGCAAAAATTTAATTAAACCAGCCGCCGTCAGACCGTGTAGTGCCCAAAATTTAATTTCAATATTCCTGACTCTGTGCAACATTTGAAACGGAGTAATGAAAAATTAATTTCCAATTTGAGACACTATGGAATTACAATTGGGTCGTGGAACTGTTTTATTGAAAATTCATTACTGTCAACTGCCGGTTGAAATTCGGTCAGCCCCCAATTTATACTTGCAGAATATTTATTAAGGATAACACTGAAATTTACTCTGGAAAATAGATGACAATATTTAATTTTAATTAAAGAGTTACTAACGAGTTTTGTATCAAAGAAAATTACTTGTTTATAACTTTTACTTCGAGATATGCCATTATTAACAGCGTAATGGAGATCAATAGTAAATTAATTTGTAATAGTTTTTATTAGTAAATTTATTATTTTACAATAAAACAAAATTAAAGAAATCGTTGATCCGTTAAGCGGACTGTTCACACAATTTACAAAGAAAATCATTTCCATCCCATTGGTACTGTGTTCATATCACCATTTAGAGAACGATTCCATCTGAACGCTATATTTCCCCCTCGTGGACGACATCAAATTAACCTCGATTTTCTTGTTAAAGCATTCGCACATTGATGGGGTCAGGAGATGCAGTGATTTCAAATGGGACAATATTTTTTGGATAATAATCAATCCATTTTGATAATACTTTAAGCTGCTCCTATATTTTGTTAGCAAAATTAAATTTTGCGTGGTGCATTGTTCCATAAAATTGTGTTGATCGTTATATTTTTCAAAAACTTTGATCCCTTGTGAATTTTATTTACCCGACCACGCATATTTCTTCAAAACATAACAAATTACATTCAGTTCTTACTGATGCTGCTAAACACCGTTTAGTGTGCAAGCCAGTGCTGGTCCAACTTTGGATAACTCCTGTGTCATCTTGACGATGATTCATGCTAAAAAATTAAATTAGCATATCGTCCCTAGCGGCTCACGCGATCCACACCGTCATATCCTTAATCCAAAATTAAATATCCTGCAAGAGGATTAGGTACCTGGGCAAGAATTCACCGCCGCCGCCGCCGCCAAGTCTCGTCTCGACAAATTCCATCCCATCCACCGACGTCTCCGGAGGCGGCAGCAAGTCAAATTGAAACAGATTGAAAAAAGAAACGCACAACGGCGCCATGAAAAAATATGAGTTGCACGTTCTACAAGATTTATGGACGTAGAGTTAAATTGAGATTTATCCGTTGTGTTTCAGTTTTGGAATATCAAATTATGTCTTACACCTGTAACTTAATGACCATCAAACTGCCTCGAACAATTACTCTTCTTCGCTACATGAAATTAAGTTATTCTGTTGTGCGATTTTCTTCCTTATAGCATCATCAGAACCATCCATCGCAATATGCATCCAGTGGAGATTGCACAGTACAGCCGGACACACAACAATATAAATTGTATTATTTGTGTAGTAATATATTGTAAAATAATTAATTAATTTGTTGTATAGACCAGTTAAAAAATTACACATCAACCACTGTGAATGATATTAAAATTCATATCCACCGAATGAATATGTTCTTAATTTGTTCTGACGCTTTACGTCGACACTAATTAGAGTTTAGAGGTCATAAGTTTTCGCACTTTCAAAGAAAACTTCATTAAAAGTTATCATCGTCGTCTTCTCTGAATTACTCGGCGACTTTTAATGCGCACGGCTGAGCACACTTGATTAACATGGCTGAAAACGACGCCGACGTCTACAAGTCAATAAGCGACAATTAAATCGACTCACTTCACACAAGTTAGCAAGCCAGCAATATATGTACAACGAAAAGAACAAAGTATGAAATATTCCATAGTCATGCATCAAAATGCTAAACACCCGCTTGAATTTCGTATGGAAAATTTAAAGTTGGGGTTTTATAGTCAGGTCCGTACTAATCAGAAATCTACATCTTCTAGCAATATTTTCTCCTGGAACACGGGGTCACGATCTGATGCGCTGGTTTGCTAAACGGGAGAATATAATTGAACTTAGATTGGTTCGTATGGTTTAGTACTGGATTTATGTATATTTCTGGGACAATTTATCCCAATTCGACCCTGTGTCGTTCAAGTGTTCCATAATGAGAAATTTCATACAGCATCGAAACTCTCCGGCGTTCTATGCGCAGAGAATTTCATATTAAACTTTGGCAGAACGGAACCCGCTTGTATTCGCGAGTTTTTCAAAATAGAATTTTACTCGCTCCGTTCAGCGTCGACAAGTTTGCACAATACTAAACAGAATTTAATGCCTCACAACTCCTCTGCTCCGCCCTACTCTTAATTCCTCCTCCTTGTTACACTCCTTATCATATTTATTCGTGCATATATTCCATCTTGATTTAATTACATTACAGAACATGATGACGATGACAACGGCCATGTGGAGACATAACTAGACACCAATGGAATTCAGGTGTTACTATGTTTATCGCCATCTCCATGGCAACTGATCAAATTAATGCACCGAGAATAAATGAATTGAATCTTGGTGCAAATCTTTCTTTTGATTACCCTCGTTTATGAATCCTTTGTCTGCCTTTTCGCTTTCTTCCTGTATTATCCGGCTCTTTGCTTTGGAGATTATTCGTTTGTAGAGTGTAAAATACGATGAGATGTAATGAGACTAATCTAGAAAGACACGCAACGTAATTTGATTTTACATGCAATGTGTTCAACGAAATGTTGCATGGTTATTTAGTATTTAAACAGGGTAATCCATTAGAATATCAAATACAATGTAATACCTCATATACTTTCTGCATTGTAAATGGCTGATGAATTATAGTTTCGTTTATGAAGTGCTTATCCGAATAGTGCTACATCTAAAGATTCTTCATATTAAAATGTTTAGTCGCAGCTTTATGCTATGAAAGCTATTGTTATTTACAATAGCAAAAGAAACTTTGATCCATTAACTCTTCTAAAAATATGATTTTAAGAAGCTGAAGGTGCCATTAATGGCTTCACACGCCTTCTTAAGTACTTAATCTAGCTTTTAGAAAGCATTTGACAGCCTGTCAGCATGCAAATATATACTTATACACCAACTTGTTGTAAAACTGCTAGCAAAATGAGTATGGTTTCGTGCGTGCCTAATGAAGCAAACTAGGTCAACGAAATATTTAACAAATATCTCTTCTTCTTCTTCTTTTTCTTGCCTTTATCCCCTGTCAAATGTTTATCGAAGCATGGTTGGAATTTTCTAAAACCGCTTTGCTCCTTTACTCGTTTCTTTCTTGAAGAGTTTATAAAATCTTACAAAATGTGTTATTAATTAGGTAAAAATTTCTCGCGAAACTTTTAGTAAGTAGTTGTAACGTTTAAAGCTATTGACAGTCTAGTTACAAATTAGAAACTTCACCTGTAGGTGGCATTTCGCATTATTAACTAAGTTGGTAAACCACCTTTTAATTAATAATTAACCAGATGTTCCTCACACATAAAGTTACGCTACTAAAAGGCAACAAACTTGAAACTTCTCTTATCTATGCACTATGCATATGTAGAGTGAGGTTTTTATTAAAAATTACAAGAATTCCCTGACATGTAAAACTAAAACGTATAAGTGACATCTGCTTAGATTAAATGCACAACCATATCCATTTTTGGAAATAGCAGCGTAGTGAAATCTTGAAAAGTCTGAGGAAAATCCAACAGGACTTTATTAAAATCACCCTGACGACACCTTAGACTCCCGGCGATATTTCTCCAACATTACATCACTTCTGATATCACGATTGTCATAAAATCGAAAATGTATCCCCCGAGACTAGTAATTCGGCGACAAAACGACGAATAAGGAAAGAGCAAAAAGTCATTCGTTGACGTTCATTTGCCGAATTGGAACATTTTCTCCGGTCATTTCCCTACGAACAAGTGCCCCTAAAACAAAACGATAGTACACGCCTACATTCTTCCAAGAAACGTAAGTTTATCGGACACCCGTTCATACTTCAACGGACACGAGAGAGATTATTTTAAGGCAACGTACCAGTGGTACAATATTTGATCCTCGCTTACGATGGGAATGTGAAGTCATTTTAGTTAACAGTACAGTAATGTATATTTCATAGTGCCTAACGATGACACACCGTTCAAATCTTTAATATTTTTTTAGTTTAAAATAAAAATAATGATGTGAAAAGAAACACATCTATTGTAGAGTTTAATATCAATTTTACTGTTTTATATTTTAAGCACTTTTCATAGACATTCCGGATGGAGTACATCATGAAAGATTTCTCTTTTTATTATGTTATTCCGTTGTTTCTTTGAAGCATGAAACTAATCTTCTTTCAGCTTGTACATATGCACGCGTCAGAACAATTTGTCAAAGCCCATGTTACACTGCACGACTTTAAAGTCTTCATTATTTCTGCACAAAGTTACACTATGTCGTGTCGTTTGCTGCGCACCCATATGTGGCCTGAGGCTTTGATGGTTGACTGCTGTCGCCTGTGTGTTACAGAGACGCCATTTTCTAGATATGATATGTACATGTGATCGATGCTTATGGTTGAAACAGTTCTGTGAATAATGGATAAGCCTGAGGCTCGCAAAAATGAATGGTTTCCGGCGTCCGTTCTTCCGTTTCTCATCCATTTCAGAGCGACAGAGATCTGTCACTTTTTCTGTGATGTCAAGATCTGCATAGCCATTCAGCTTTGTGTTCTGACGCCGCTCAAATCTATTTCAAACATTGCAGTGTTGATCAAAAAATATTCGTCGTCCAAACACTGGTAATGCCCCAGGCGAAATTAATTATTAATTATCTGACACTGAATAATAGCCTGACATGTTTTGTTTTCATCAAATATCACTGGTTTTAATATTATTGCATTGCATTTCGCCCTTTAATAATGTAGGACGATACAAATTAATTTTAAAAATAAAATCAACTGCATATTTTTTGTGTATTTATCCTTGTAATGTTTTATAGAGAAAAGTTTATTACAAAATGGAACTAGAAATAGTTTTTGAAAGTTTTTCAAAATCCTCTGACACATACTAGCAATAAATATAATTCACCTTTAGTAATTCGCGTATAGGGCACTAAATTTATAATCCACGATCCAAAGTTATAAAGTTTATTGTGCCAGCCAGTCTTCAGTTCTTTTCAAAGACTTCTTGAAGCACTGCCAGGCATATATAACTTCGTTACCGTGGAATTGTTAAAAATCTAAAGATTCTACTTGACAAAACGATTGTCTTATTTCTGTTCTTTTCATTTACGATGAAAGCATACGAAGCATTGATGGAAATTCTTTGCAGCAGTTGATAATCGAGTTTACTCTTTGTCGCACAGATAAATATCAGTATTGACAACGAGCTTTCAAGTACGAGCCAAGTTGGTGGCGTTTTGTTTCTTGCAATATAATGATTTTACAGAAGTTTACCCGCGTTATATCTGGAACAAGATATCAGACATGACAGATACTTGTGTGTGTGTGTTTTTGTTCATTTTATTGTGTTGTATGATGCTTGTTTATCTCGGCGTCTTGTTTGTGTATTGAGTGGAAAAGGTATAGAAATAAATGTACCATGACAACAATGTATAGTCGAGTTTTTCCTGTGCAACGTATGGTCTTGTATGTTTGCAGTTGAGATAAAGAAACTTTCTCAACTTTAATGTAAAACGGAATAAGTTTATAATCAAGAATGTTATAGTATTATACGTAATAGAAATATCCCCTTCCAATCGCTAGCTTGAATTTGTAAATAACTTTAGATAGCCTCGTAACCTATTCACAACAATAGCAAGGACTCACCCTCTCTCTTGAAACTAGAGCAGTTAGTCATAATTGTTATCGAGATCCGTACTTAATCTGGCAAAGTTTCGCGCGGCGCACTGAATTGTATCGTTGTGCTGAACTAAGCTTATATCATTTGCAGTGTATTGTTCGCAGGCGGACACACAACACTACATCAAGCAAACAAATGTTGCAATATCTAAACTCCTAATTCAACCGCCGACCCAAACACAAATATGAGCTGTTTAAAGCGGACAATCGAATAGATATATTTGAGGAATGTAATAGTTGCAGTTTCGAACTTAACCATCCAACACTCTTTGCCCGTGATAATGGACTACGAGAGGGTCTGATTTAGAAACAACATTGCAAGTTTTTTATTGTTAAAGTAGTTATTTAGATCGATAATATCTTGTCTTGAAATTTTTGGTCTTCACATAACATGCTACTGCTATATATTCTTTACTAATGTCATGAAAATTGCTTTTAATATTTGAGATCCCATTTAATGTCCAAGCATAAATATTAAGACGAAATTACTAATATTTACAACAAATTAATTCTAGAACAATTTAATACCTGGTAAATAGTTTTCAATATTGGTTATTTTCATTGTAAAAGTCCCCGTGCAAACAACCAGGTGTAAATTGGTACATTGATGTCCAATTTTGCTAAATTAGCAACATTACCTTGTATCCATGTTGACTAAATAATGCCCATCCGTCAAAAGGTCATAAAGATTACTTTGTATTATATATCTTCAGGGATGAACCCTAAACTTACGAACCTGTGGTGAAGGCATCACGTTATATATGATGTCTATTATACAGACCACCGGTCATAGGACTTGGGTGTATTGTTTTGTATATCGGAATCTAATTTCTATCTGCCCCGAAGTCAAAGGGCATCCATTAGTTAACTCTGCGTACCTTGGATGAATCTTAGATCTAATAGGTAGATGTGTGTGGATGGAATCATCATATATTTGCTAGGCAGAATAATGATAATGTTTGTCTTTTGATGTGGAAATCATTCGACACGAGTTGTGCATAGTTAGTATCTTCAGACATCATTATATTTCCATGTGATGTAACAGTATACTAGAGGAATTAATACACAAGTACAAGTACAAGTACAGTAAAGTTATTATCATCGAAGTACTACTTCCTATTATGACGTAAATCTGAAGCGTTTCCAATGTGGAATAAGACAGTCCCAAACTGATATAAATCCTATCTATACTACTCTCATTAGAACCGCTATTAAGATGAAAGCATACAGATAGGATTGGCTTGTAATGAGCATGAGCTCTCTATAATCTATAACAATATCGTTGGCACGTTCTTCTGTAACAGATATCACATTGTCATTCTTCCACTCAATATTGTCACCGTAAAACAAATGCTACTTGAAAATTCATGAGTTTTTTCAGACCGAAGCAAACAGTACCTCTTCTCGTTCAGTTGATCGTCCGTTGGTTGTACAAATTGAAATTCGTTTGACAGTCTGACAAACGGAGAGAAATTGTATATTTCTCTCTCTGTTCTCCTTTAACCTAGTGCTGCCACTCCTATGACCTACTGAATGCGACCTATTTTTTGCTACAAGCCTGCAATTGTCATTATTACTCCCAAATGTCACCGAAAACAACGCGGGTTCGAAGCCCGTTAGTTGTGTAAGCTGTTCTCCATTTGCATAATTGCTGCCCCAAAGGCACAACCATCCCCACCCCTGTCTCCTCAAGATAATTAGTTCTGATAATGAATTTGGAGCCGCCGCATACTGGCAGCTTATTGATTTATGCTTGTTTTGCGCGCATCCCCGGTGCCCAGATGCAAACTACGTCTATGTACGCGCTACCGATAATTTTCCTGTCATTTACAGATCAGTTAGGAAAATGACAGTACTTTGTACTGCAACCTCTCCCTGATCGATGTTAATCTGATCAAAACATCATTCGTTCATCGTACCGTGTTTGTCGTTTTTTTTCATTTTTTGTAATTCCTCTTCTGTTTCGTGTATTTTATTAACGTATAAATGTATATATCGTTGTGTGCCATTTTGACATTCGACTTTTAATGAACTGTATAGATTGAATTGTTGATATACATGGGTTATTTCAGAGAGAGAGAGAGAACAAGTATGCTCTTTTTTGCTGTCAGTTTTAATAAATTCTATTTGGTAAAATATTCTCTATCCTACTATACTGTAGATGGACTTGCAATTCTACTCCACAAACCTAGAATGTTTTTATTATAAAATAATCTAGTGACATGTAGATGATTAAGTCACTGGTATACACTGTTATCAATTGTAATATACTGAATTCCCACAGTGCTCTTCAATAAATTTCCATGCAAAGACCAAACAACACATATATCAAACATGAATGCTAAACACTGGTTATCCAAATATGACAACGACGACTATTGACTAACAGGATGGGACGCGTCGCTGTAGATAGGTGAACAGCGCGGCGGGGGGTGCGCTTATAGAACACAACGGGATGGCACACGGAGGGGAGCTGGATGGTCTATGGCGCCAAAATAACAAAACCGCGAGAGAACAATACGTCGAACTGGAACTGTACCTGCACTGTACACGAATATACATATATGGAAATGCAGAGCAGCGGTGGTCCATAGATTATATTGGATAGGTGATTTGCGGGCGCATGGTTCAACTGCTGAATGGGATATATGCTGGTTGCTCTCTGCATGCATGCTTACTTGTATGTGTCCTGTGTACATACATGTGTGTGTGTGCTTACGCTACACTGCACTGTATGATGATGTTGGTAAAGGAATTAACCCTAATGCAGCTACGACTGTCGTCAATACCAGCAGTTCGAACAGTTAGGCACTCATATGGATATATATTTACACACACACACATACATCACATTTGTCTGACATATTAGTAGGGTAGGATAGTATTGGTATGGGTACACTATATGCATGTAAGTATTTAAAAGTACATTACATGTTTGTAATGCAAGATATGAGTTAAAAGTATAACTTTATTCAGCAAATACAGATGCATACAAGAGTAAGATAGAATTATGTACATACATGTTCGTTTATATATGTATTTGCATACATATATATGTGTCACCAATTCGATATACACATACATTTATACATATATCATGTATGTGTCAAATATCACACACATATACATGTACGTACATGTATGTGTCATTAACGCATACATATATACACTTGCATACATATGAGTATATGTGTCAACAAAACACACACATGTCTACATACATACATGTATACATCGATGAATATGCATACTATGCTGGGGGATGCGAAGTGTCAGACACGTATTTGTACACATGTGTGTACATAAGTATACATGTATGTGTGTGTGTGGTATATGGCACTCTCTCTATATGTGTATCACAGAGAGAGATAGAATTCTTTTGTGTGAAATCTAGGGCGTCGATATAGGGGAGGAAATACAGAAAACGGGGTCAGTGAATCGCTCTTCTGTAACAGTACCATGATTTATAGTCAGTTATGCGGTTTGTTGTTGAAATTAAAGAGAAACTTCACATGTATGATGGAGAAAATCAAATATTGAACGTTACGCAGTTTGTCGGTTTATATTTTTATATATGCTAGTATCCATAATAGATGTAGTTCTTCTACCAAATATCTGATCAAATTAATATATTCTGATACACATTACCAGCACCTCCATCAAATTCTCAAGAAACTCTATCAAAACTTCTTTTACTAAAATTCCTGCTTTTAAAATGTATTTCTCCAACAGTATGTCCAGTATCTCCACAAGCATCATTAGTGCTTCTAAATAAAACCCGGACAGAATATCATTCATACTTAAGCTTAGAGCTTTAGTTTCATAACAAAACTTTATATTTAAAGCGTCACATTTATATTCTCATATACATAATCGTTCTACATAAGCATATACGTGTAATTTTAATTGTTACATGCGGTGTATTTTCCTCGCATAACTAGGTTTAAAATTATTACCCATAGTGTAAAACATGAAAATATATTTCACTTTTATTATAACCCACCAACAGTTTTCCACTGAGACTAGAAACTCTGTACAATGTTTTTCCTCTTATTTTCCAAGCATGGGTACCGAAAGAAAATATTTTCCCAGCTGTTGGCCCCGCATTGGATTGAAGTTTATTTACCATTTTGTGTTTGACCGGATAAATATAATATTTGAGTTAATTTTCAGTACATATTTACACACGGCCAAGTACTCAATTCCAGGTTACCGTTTTCATTCGATGAAAATACGGAAAATTTACTGTAAATTCCGAGCTTTTAGTGTAATTAAGAAATAGAACAAAACTATAATTTTCATTTTGTAATGTTACTCTGCAATTTTATGTTTTAATAAAACGAAACATTTTTCCTTTCTATTTTTTTTAGAAAAAACCGTACCGTTATTAATGCTTGTACACTGTTGAATATTTTTTATTATAATTTTGCATATATCTGAACCAAATGTTTTTTCAACATTCGACATTCAATATTCTCTCCATTTGGGCAAAGAACGCAAGATAAAATTTAGAATTGATTTCGAAATTGTTGAATTTCCAATGTAATGTTTTTTTTCTCCTGTATCGGATATTGGTAGCCTCAATTTTGTTTACAAAACGATAAGTTGAGGAATTTTATTTCGATATAAAACCTACACAGATATTTCAACAATTTCTGGATTCGTTTTCACAAGTGCATCCCAGTAAAAATTCCAGTATCACTTCAAAATATATACAAGAATACAATATTTCCTTTCCTCTAGGCCTACAAGTATGCGGATATCCTAATATTTGGTGTTGATATCCTATCATACATCGAGATAGAATCGATATATGTACTAGATATCTTTGCTTTTGGCTATAACCTTAGCTTAAAAAACCAGAAGCGAAAAAGAAAAAAAAACATTGAAGAAGATCATTCTCAGAATTCGCAATAGAATTGCGTTCGTGTAAACAGAGAAAGATGGCGAATATCCATAAAAAAGTGAAAGAAAAAAACAAACAAACAAAATATCAATAAGTACTAGGGTAAACATTGCTTACTTGATTCTGGTGAAAATTTCATTAAAACAAGAAGAAATACGATAGCCATTAGTGGAAAATATGACAACGCGTAACGAATTAATCCATCTCCAATTTCTGGAAGGTTCGTTTCGTGATGTGTTTTTATTTACAAAATAAAAGCACACAGCACAGTTAGCAAATTTGTGGAAAATGTATCACTCTAAATATGGTTCCGCTTTTTTCCAATTGTTGGTTTTCTTATTATTCTCGTTTTTCGTGAAATATTAATTGTAAACTGAAAAAAAAACTTCACTGGAATTATCTGTTTTAAAACATTAACGGTTACGAATATTAAGTGCGTAGAAAATAATGCCAGTGTTGATAAAGGCATATAATTAACATGCTAATATTCAGATGTACCTAGTTATCATTTCCTGTGTAATCCTGTATTATATTCTGTATATATTACTTGAAAAACATTTTTAATATTTCATACAGTATATGATATAGTTGACAGTAAATTCGTGTGTCTAGTTTTATAAAACAAGTATATATTTGACGATACTATAATTCACCATTCGAATAGTGTTATACTATGAAAACTAAAATCAATCTATTGAATATGAACTAAATATTGTGCTATACTTTGAAGGTACTAGTTTCTATTATTTCTTCAACGACTGCATGTAACTCACGTTATTTGGTAAATAGAACTACGACCGCATATACGAATCCTGGCTGTAGATATATATATAGCTTACGTGTTGTTATATGTAGTGCAAGTTCATAAACATATATCTATGCACAATGTTACAGTGTGTTGTACCGCACTTTCCAACCTCTTTATACTGTATATATTGCACACTGTAACAAGTAAAGTCATCCGCCATAAATTTCTATTATCTACCGGAATCTGTACTACTGCTACCTCCTCCATACACAGTCCTCCTCCTCCTCCTCTCTCTCTCTGTGTCTGCAACCTTTAATATCCTCACACAACGCTCTCGCTCACTCTTTCGATCTAGGATTACATTTTTCTATTAGTTTTCACGAACTAGGTCGACTGTTATCCCATCAGATTATTGTAAATCTTCTTATGAAAAATTCATTTCGACAGCAAAACGTTTAGCTCCATAAAATGTAACATGGAAATAATAAAAGTCGTCAATAGTCTGGTGTAGATTCCAGAATCTGATACCACAGTCTGCCAAACTACTCGTATATATGCATTCACACGGGCTTTTCAAATATCTTGCCGTGCTGAAGTTAAAAGTAGCGTGACATATATGTATACTTACGGGTTGAATATAGTACAATATATATCAATATGTAGACTCAACGTTAACATGTACTAAAATGGATATCTATATACCACAAATAACATTGCTTGCTCTGATTTTCAACTTGTACTCTGTAAATCTAGAAAAACCAATCATTGTGAACTTCATTCCTTGCGCATATTTCAAATAAAAACAGAAGAAAAAGGCTTGGTTCAAATATTACATTTATCTGATTCTGATATTGAAACATATCAGCAAATGATTTTGTTATTTTGCTAATTTCAATTCTTCTGTGATTGTTAAATTTAATTGGCATTTGATATCCTGTGCTTATACAATATCAAATCAAACTACTTTTTGTGGCCATTGATATATCACATTTCATTTCATTTCACAATAATGTATTCGTGAACATCAGAACAAATGAAATATGTGTTAGAACTGACGTACTTTTGACGTTTTATCATTTTTGAAATAAATGACTACACAGGCTTTTTATTGTAATTCATTTTTTTAGTCGCTGCGCGCACTTTGAAGTTACTCTAATTAATATTTTCGTTTTTAATTAATATGCAACCCAAAGCTTCCACGTAAAGTTTAACCATGCTTATTTAAGCTTCTTCTTATCTTGATTTCAAGCTACGCAAGCCTTTATTCCTTCAGGATTTCAACGACTGAAACAAGCAGTGTCTGTCGTCATTTTATTTACAATTTCTCTGTCATTTCATTTTCGTCTGCTACAATTACATTCTGCCTGCTCTTTAATTACCATCTACATACTGATTCAATTAATTCAGTTTTGTATCGTGACCTCATTCTTACATGTATATTGAATGAAATATTTATTTGCTTTCGCAATCAAATAACGTGTTAGTATTATATGTATTCAATATTAAATAACACTAGCATTTTATAAGAATGTTTTAATAATTTTGTGTCTTGATTGTTACAGGTAAGTCCCAGTTCTTCAGTTTTTCTCCTGGTGTAGACGAAATCTGAGAGTGAGTAATGTTTTTTTTTACTTGTATAGTATCTACAATTATAATTGTTCATTCAGAAACATAAAATTCTTATGTTATTTACCGAAATTATTAAAAATAATACAAAATATTTCCACTCGTTGTTCTGAAAGCAAACTGAAATGTTACTGCGAGAAATATTTAACTTTGTGCAATAAATACCTATTAAAGATAGTCCAATCAAAATTAAATCACTATTCTTACACATAAATATATATACTGTGGTTTTTATAGTTTGCAAACATTCATATAGTTCTATATTGATTAGCAAAATCCTGCTTTGAAATAACATTTTAATGGCAATATCATGTTATACGGTACTTAGTGCTCCCTTTTTACGGTACGCCCATGAACCTATAACATGTACTTTTTTGCACATCGTCACATTATAACGATAACGCATCTATGTATCTGGAGGATAGACCGTTGTTTTCGTTTTGCAAGTCGTATAAAGTAACATTACTGAAATTAATTTCGCTAACATGGCCTTCGCTAGCGGATTTATGTCGTACTTAATTATCTTCTATGAATTATAGCACCAGCGTTTATATGAGTAAGATGACGCGAATGTAATTTATAACTTGTCTTTTAAAATTTGGTTAATTCGTTACATTGTCAAATATGCAATGTGTTTGATTAAAAGTAAAAAAAACGAACGTATATGCCAACATTACTCTACTGTAATCTGTCAAATAGAACCAAACAACCTATGAACAAAATGTTAATAAAACATTTTACTATTTACAATTTTTACCTGTCATTTTCTCAAACGTGTTAACTGAAATTTATTTTATATCAATTAACACATTAGTCGCCAATGTGTACACCTGTTTTTGATACATATTTTTGAAAATTGCATTTTAAAAACAAATTATTCCACGTTTCAATGCAAAAATATTAATGTAATTGGAGATCAATGTTTCCAATTGAAATTATGTCATGGGTCGGATTTAAACGTCACTGTTTTAAAAAAGCTCACTGGAAATATAAAACTGTGGCTTTTTTATCAAAAGCATATTTATGTTTATATATTTTTTTATTGTATTATCTTCTCTGATAGGTGCATTTATTTAATTTGTTTTGCTAAACCGTAAATTTACCTGTTTCAATTCAGGTCAATTATTGTGTTTATTAATATCTTTATATTATTTTATTTTTGTGGGTTGTCAAAAAATTCAAGTTTAAAAACTATCATTAATACTATAAAAATATCCCGACATACATTCAAATAATTACAGACACTAACATTACAGATAGGAGAAAATTTAATTTTAAATATATAACTCATCCATATTGATTCTGCATATCACAGTTGTTCACAATATTTTTCTAAATAGAGCCTCCGTAATTCTCGTTTCTTGGGATGAATATAACAAAGAATTTATAAACGTTATTATCACTTAACTTCTTTCTTAATAATCTACCAAATAGTTTTCTATCTCATCTAATCTCTACTTATCCGAATTATACGACATCTTCTAATGTACTTTCCCCCGCCGTGGGATCCTAAACTCTTCTTCCATCTCCTCTTCCAATCCCCGAATGCTACGCCACTGATACTTAACCCAGTTTTAATAAATAATCTCTCCATTTCATCTGGATATTAATCCTTGCCAAGTCATTTCATACAATGCACACTGATCCGCGTACAGTAATCTAGAATCAGTTTACGTGAAAAAAAGTCGCGTTTCACGTTTTCGTTTCAATGTAACGACCGTTAGATGGCACTGCCAGCACCCGGCGTGATCACGTGACATTCTATTCAAATCCGGAACATTAAGAAGCTAGAAAATCTAGTCGACTAGATAAAAGGAAAAAAAATTACATTGTCGTTTTCAATTCAATTACTCCAACGACTTGTTGAAGTTGTAACATTTATGTTGAAAATGAAATGAAATGAAAAAAATGTGAAAAACTGTGAGATAGGCTCTTTGAATATTTATAACAAAAGCTGAGAACACATGAAGTATTGTTTAATTTCTAACAATCGCAACGAATACAGATCTGGTTATTTATTACTTCTCTGCGGAAACTATTAAGAATTGTATGGTATTTAATATTATAGAAAAAATATTTTAATTATAATACTAATTTTGAGCATATTTCATTTTCAATCAAACTGTGTCACACAGAAATAATCAATCTTAATTTATTTTTAATCTGATTTCACCATTTCAAAAAACTACATAAGAAACTGTCCACCCCGTATTCTACTTCGTGTGATTTCTTTCTTTAAATAAACATCCTCTAAAGATATTTCGCCCTGACTCCCTGAGGACATAACTTCACTCTCTCGGCGGAAAAAATATACAGATAAACATTTTCAATAAATAGAGTTTTTTCTCCCAACAACGCCTTCGTCGCGAACTCGGTCGTATGAAATCTTGTGATCGAGAAACTCGTTTCTCCCAATGCGTCAGCCGTTGAAACTTTTTATATCAGCCGAGTGGATCCACGAGGGCCGTGATGGAAACATCATGGCAGTCGTTTAACAAGCGACATACGTTCTTCCATTCTACTCGAGCAGCAGTAGCAGCAGCAGCAGAATGATAGCTGTTACAATCCTGCTGCAGAGAAGGAATGGAATTTGAGAGTTGAGTTTGTTATGATGATATGATTTTCGATAAAGTAAAATACGGTGTTGAGGCAGAAAATATACTACAGATATTTGTAAATGATTCAGAATTGATTAAAATATAAACAGCATTATGAATTTCAATCCGTACAAAAAATTATCTTCATTAAATATTGTTTTATCCTAGTGGCATACTCTCAAAGACAAAAGTTATTTAGCTTTTACAAAGTGCGTTTGCTACGAGTATTATTTTACCGTTTTCCATTCAGTTCTATTTCACACACAATTTAGTTTTCATCAACTTTTGAAATTAACATTGCTTAGTAGAAGCTATGCTGGTGTACGGTAACTTCTAACTGGTATCAGCGCGAGGGAATTCAGCCAATCAATCTCGTCTCTTGATCTCTCACACTTCTCAAGCTGCTGGTTGACTGCCGGCGTCGCACGGACATAAACTGAAGTGAAAAGATCCGTTTGACACGTTACCTACACGTGTATATTGCTTCTGGGAAAACGGTCGTTGAAGGGCGAGAGAGAGGGCGTTGATTTCATTTGACCAACTTCCTGAAAAAGATTAAAAAGCTTCCTCCCCTCACATCCCTGCATGCATCAAGCTCCCACAGTTGCTTTCCCCTGCAACCGTTACGTTTTTATATTTATCTACTTCCTTTGACAACAGTCTTTATCGGATAATGTTTTGTATTTTAAAAGCATAAAATAGGTTTATATATCTATTGATATTATTCTTTGAGAATTATTTATGTTTCGTTTAATTCTATAACATTGCCGATATATATGACTGATTAACAAATACATCCACTGTTTTATACATTTACAATAATTATTAATCATTATATTATACTTATTTCCACTTCTTGGAAAATTCATATAAAATATATTTCAGATATAACAAAACATCTTGAACAGCTTGTATATCATATCTGAAGCAAGAAACATAAGATAAATGACATGGATAATGATAAAAGAAACCATTAATATATATTTTTTGAAGCGTAATAAATTAAAGACCGCTTCAAGTAAATCATAACGCGTGGCCAAATTAGTATCCGTAGTTCGCTTAATAGCGCAGAATCAACAAAACACGAAATCAGTTTAGTAATTTATGTCGTCTGAGGGTTGCTCGCACTGGTCTGTCATTTGTAACCACCTCTCTTCTCTTCATTTCACGCTGGTTCGATTCCTACTCCAGCTGTTCCAGCTGCTGCTGTTCTACACACACAGAATTTGCAACATCGCATGAATTATTCAGCAACTAAATCAACTGGTTTGTTTCCCACTGATGGAACGTTTTAAAATTCTTCCCTTAGATCTACGTATAATTTTGTCTCTCTCTCTCTCTGTCTTCCTTCCTTGTCCGTTTGCTGCGAGTTTCGTAGTTATTAATTCCACATTTAGACGAACTTTCCTCATGTAGAATCCCGTGTTCTCTGTAATTTCAACTCGAACGAATCCTAATACAGCAGATATATTTAAACAAAATTTCACACTCACTGACTCTCGTATTTCATTTCATGTACAGTAACTGAACAGTAAATATGTTGGTTGTAACAATAATAAAGTGTACAAAAAAAGAAGGTAACATCATCATTCCAATTTTGAGGCCACAGATAATTTATTAAAATATGTATTCCTTTTGTATGCACTAATTCATGAGGATATTCATTAGCTGTTCTCATTATTTGCATAATTGCTTAGAAAGAAGTCTGCATTATATCAAAAATGTACAAAGTTTATGAAACAATATTTTCTTTCTAATTACTGACGATAATAAAGTTTGCTTGAAAGTCTTGCGTGAATATCCAGTATCATATTGTTCTCCATTTGTGCTACAGGCTAAATTTGCTGTTGGAACAAACTTATACTTATGGCAGTCCTTGTACTTTCAACAAACTTGTAAACGCAATTTCGTTTCTTCGAAATTGTGAAATATCAAACGGAATAATTTAGGAAAAAAATAATTTTTTGACATTCTATTTTTTTCTTCTCATTATTATCAGAAAAAATT
>JAGJTL010000054.1:3308617-3342863 GCA_022063505.1 Calosoma granatense
TATTATTTAGTTAAAATAAATAGTCAACTCGCTTTTGTTAATGATAAAATAAAACTGTAGTATAATTTAGAATAAGTATCATTCTACAGATTCTGACGGTCTTGTTTAAATATTTCTATACATACATATATGTGAAATTCTTTAGAAAGATGAAGCGATGAACTAAAGATGTTTCCGTGAAACGACTGAAAAAAATAAGAAAAGAAAATCATAAGGTAGTCGCCGTAAAATTTGAACGATGTTTGCTGATTTTTTGTGCAAAATTCTCAGTAGGTTGAACGTTGAACAACGGATCCTCTTGTATTTTCTCGATAGCTTTTTTTCTATCTACCGTCCGTTTTCCTCTGCAAATTGCGAAAGAATTTGGTAGAAATTTCTCTGAAATAGAACAAGCAAAAAAAGCGTAATTGCAGAATTAGGAAGATGGGTAGTTTCTTGGACAAGGAAACAGTTTATAGTTTTCAATTATCTGTATACCAGTAGTATGTGTGTGTTTGTATACAGAGCATTCATGTTGACCCGAGCTAGGTATTAATAATTTAGCTAATCTACTGTTTATATCATTAACAATTCACATTTCTACAACTAGAAATCCCAACTCCAATATCCTACAATTCTGTTAATCTCACTTTATTGGGATTTGAATCTAACACAATCACTATAAACTGTACGTGTTGTCTACGCGATTGTCTTTGCTAATTCCTTTCTGATTCCTGTAAACCAGTGTTTCTCAATAATTACATTCCTTTTAAATATCGTCTATATAAACTAACCAATCACACAACAATATCTAAATTGTATTTAGAATGATTATTTTTAAGCTAGAATTATATGCAGTTTCTGCAATGGTCTAACATATTCATATTGATGCTATTGTTTCATTACCACTGGTTTATTTCTAGACGACCTATTTCGTGCGTTGAATTAACACTGCGGCGAATATTTAGTCCTTATCATGTTCCCGACACAGTGGACTTACGGTTTATTTGATAATGATCTCAACCCTTACGTACTTGTACATACTAGTCCTCTATACCGTGGTTTCACTAATGTATGTACACCGCCAACGGGGGCGGTATTTTAATTAACTACAACTTAAGGAGCGTGTCCTTGCCGTGAAGGCAACGGTGAAACGTTTAAAATTTTTAATAGTCCTGCAGTGAGAGTATATTTGAGAATTTAGGAACGCGGGTTGCAAAGACATGGAACAAATTTAATCTAACATAAAAATAAACACTTGATTTCAGTACTTTGCATTCAAAGAAATACCAATTTTTATTTTACAGATATCCGCTCCACTATACTCTTACTTTAACTAAGAAAAACGTAATTTAAAAATTTTTAAGATTTTAAATTAGTAATTGAAAACCCGTCATTTCTTGGTATATGATCTTATATATTCATTCTTACTGTTCGTGATAAACATTTTTAAATTGTTATTATCATTACATGTCTTAAAACTATAATAGCACATTAAAAAGGAAACGATCTCGCTATGTTTGTAGTAAAATCAAGTTTTTTTCTTTGCGAAAACAGTTTCTGGCATGTACATTGCATCCGTAAAACTTATATTACATAACGGCACTGTACACACACACATACAACTTACATTTCATTTCACCACCCGGGGGGGACTTTGTGATGATGGCCTTATGTCTCGGTGTACGTGAGTGTGTGTGTGTATATGTGTCAATAGTGGCTCATGGCCTAGACCAACCGCCATTTTGTTCCCAGTAACATGTGCGCTATTTTCTCTTGTGTTTATTACGGTACTTCTGCGGCCGTATCTTTGCACCATACGATATGAAAGACGTACATGAAATATTTACGATACGAAATGGTTCCGTCAGTGTTTGCCAACAGAGATAAATGAAAAGTTCCATTCGCTTCCATTTTTTTCAGATATCCTTGCCAAACTGCGATATGGTTTAATTACTAAATTAATTTATTACTTCAATATTTCTTCTATATGATTCTGGCCAATTCATCTTGTAAGAGCTTGCTTCTTACAAAGCGTAAAAGTATTTCAAAGAAATTCAAGTTACATTTTCATATTTCATAGTTTTTCAGAAGATATTTTTGCGCCCTCTGTTTGTTAAAGGTAATTCGGAAAAACTAAAAAGAAAATTAATGTATATTTATAGAAATATTTTTATTAATGTCCATGAATTTATTCTTCAATTGTGGACCACTTAACTACTATGAATACGGATGCAGGACTTAACAAATGTACTCCCTTGGACATTCATTTCCAAGGGCCAATGGATGACACGCCCCTGCCCCCTCCCCATGATCCTTTTCTTATTCCCAGTCGACTTTCTTTTCATGTGTTTTCCTGATAACCTCTTGAACGACGACAATAGGCCAGCGAAATAGTTTTTCTCTTCGTCAAGTGACCGTATTTTCAGGTTGAATCACCATTTTATTTTGTGTCTGAAAAAATTATGGTATCCAGCTTTGTTCAGCAGGTCTGAGAGAGAGAAAAAAGACTGTCCGATTACCTATATATTGCAGAATCATTATATCAAATGTATTTTACGAAATGTTAATAGTTTTTCAAAGATTTACATATCTTAAATAAACATATGTTGAAGTTACGTATCGCTGGTACTAAGAAGAATTTGTATTTAAGTCTCTCATTACATGTACTTGTACAATTTACATTGAACTTTAATATGATAACAATATTGTACTATTGAACGTTCAGTCTATATATGTTATGATTCATAAGATACTTGCATTCGTTTCATTATTGTAATTGATATCAGATCTATGTTAATTATCCTTGCTTCGAAATATTACTGTATAATATTTGTATGACATATGCACTTTATTCAACAGTTATGAATTACGCAAAAGTTTCTTGCAAGAAATACTTAAATTTCCTCAAGAAATCATTTTGCAAATATATTAAAAATTCTTTACGATACATTGTTAGCAAATATTTCAAATTTTTCGTTTCTTTCCCAACATAAGTTACAAAAGAGAAAGAAATATATACCGCAAATTACATTAAAACTTATACAATAGTATCTTTAAATTGGTATTAAAATTCAGAGTTTATTCCATATATATTAAACTGAAAATATTACTAATTTGAAATATTCTTTAGTATTACTATAACAGTTTAGTTTTTTTTAGAAACGAACTAAATAAACATAGAGAATATTTCCTACAGCTTGTTGTTTCAAGATGTCTAAAATTAAACAATGTATAGAAGAGTTTATAATATGTTACTGACTTTATATTATCTATTTACTGACAAGAACCAAACAAGTATCTTTGAAATGTTTCTTATAATAATATGTTCTTTGACAATTCCACTCCGATACTCTTGAATTCTATTTATTCCTGGCATCATCTCTACTCATCCGAATCTTCCCGAACAAAATTCTCATTTAGAATTATAACTAATCTACATACTAGTCAGGCATCCATGTATTTTATTCCGTCGCAAAAAAAGTTCAGTTCATTTCACGTTCACTTTGCAATCTCCGTTCTGCTGCCTTGTAATTCCAGCTGAATCCGTGCCTGGCTAGCAGAGCAACTGCATTGTTCCAGTTACGCCATTATTTACGAGCACCGTTGCACACGGCGTATCATATTACGCTGATAATATCCGTAGCGAAAGACACAACATCTCATCACAATATCGTAAACTTCAACAGCTTCGTACTTGTAGTCTTCATGTGTACGTATCAGTATACTGAACTAAACGTCAGTTGCAGAGTGACGTTCATCGCGACAGGCCTTAAATTTATGTGCATTTGTGTGTGAGTGCATGTTTCAATAACGGACAAACGATCCCAGACGCTACGGGTGTTGAGGTGAGAATTCCTGGAGTACCTATAATACCACTATAGACGTCTGTGCACACAAGATATTGGTGGTGCTAAAATAGTTAATGTAATAGCTGTCTGTTCTCAAGTCTACTAGGTTATGTATGGAATAGTTTACTTACAGTGTAACATTTATACTGTATTTAGACAATTACTATTATCAATCAAATTAAATATTGCAAGGATAACGGAGATTTGGCGAAATGGTAGAAGAGAATTATTTTATTGAAAAATAACTAAACATACGAAAATAATAGTAGATATCATTAATATTTAATAGTTTGATAACTTTAGCAACTTCTACTTTTATAAAGACAATCTCTGTGTTGTTAAATTTTATTCGCAATATTTCTGTCATGTTTTAGTAAAGATAAAAAATTATATTTAATTTTTATTCTCCATTTAAATATTACCACCGTTTCGGGTATTTTTCTAGAGATTTATTAATTAGACTATCACATGTTTGCGTTACGCCGAACAAACTCGCTAACTACTAACTTCCTGGATCATTAAACGGACGTTAATATACCTGAACGCTAAATTGTAGCGAATTACGCTAGCAAATGTGTTTGTCTACCGTCCTCTGGGGGCTGCGTGTGTCCTTGTGACAATCTGTGACCTGGGGTGCGTTGAAACTCACCCCCCTGAGGGAGGTGGCTCGTTACTGGCCTTTGCCAACAGCAAAAACTCGGGTACATTACGGTCCATGTTCAGTCACCGGCCCGTGATACCAATATATGAAGAAAAATATTTTTTTCTAGAAGAATATCTTAGCATATGCCTAATATAGTTTATATATTATATAGTTCTTAGTATTACTTTATAAAATATCATTTAAAATTGAGAATAAAATCATCAGCTTCTTATTTAGCGACAAATGCGCATTTGTGCAAAGCATTAGAAAGATATATGCTCTGAAATTTTGATTATTCCACTCCATTGAGCTTAAATTCTAAACGAACTTCATTTTGGTTTTTATGCTGTTGGAATCATTATTATATATAGTCCTTGAAGATCTTTAATATTCTTCAATATTTCACTTCCATTTTATTACATTTTAGCTTATATTGATCAACCTAATATGAAAACTATCACAGTTACTAGAATTCTCAGAGATTCATAAGTATCCTTCTGTTTTCCCGTGACTCCAAGGACTCTCAAACTTTTAATTCCCCCGGGTAAATAATAGTTACGCGTAACTGTCATATCTTTCAAACAGGACAATTTCCTGCAAATTCTACTGAATACACAAAGGGTTAGCTCACTATAACGAGAATCGAGGTCCTCGTAAGTCATTTACTAATATACCACAATCCTGCAGCAACCATGAAAAATCTTACTGCTTTAAAACAAAATTGTTAAGAATGTTCGAAGAGAGGTTTCTCGTTTTATTACCCGCTCTCTTACGACTCGTATTTGTTACAATATACGGAAATAAACCGAGCTTAAAACGAAGCATCCAGTGAGCTTTGTAAAATATGTTTGATCGCGTTTGAAACATTGATAATTCACCCGTTTTATAGTGGTTTCATGTTTGGACGTCGACAGTTGTAATACTCATTG
This sequence comes from Calosoma granatense, assembly GCA_022063505.1. Classification (NCBI taxonomy): domain Eukaryota; kingdom Metazoa; phylum Arthropoda; class Insecta; order Coleoptera; family Carabidae; genus Calosoma; species Calosoma granatense. The sequence continues at coordinate 3,314,020 of JAGJTL010000054.1, forward strand.
ATTACGGAAGTTTCACATGGCACATATATTACGTTGTTGTGATGTAAGTCAGTATTTTATTATTGTGATATAAGATACTGGTATCCATTTACAGAAATAGTTTCGTAGTGTAGTCATAAACAAAACACAAATGTTCGTTTGAACATCACAGTGCTATTTTGACAATAAACTCTTCGATAATAAAAATGTAAGTACTAATTCAAGTTTTATTGTAACATTATTTGTTTAATTATATTTGTATTATAAGCATTAAGTCTGTTAATTTAATTATATGCCCATTCATTGTTTAGTGTAAATTATTCATTACACCCCTGCGTAATTTATCGCATGAAATACAACGCCACGTCCACCATTCAAGGTCTTACTGTACGCGAAGACTTTCTTTTAATTAGACAGGTCCGGAGTAATTTGCTTTTCGGCAAAAACGTGAGAACGTTCATTGTCATGAACGATAATTCATTGTCACCATTTGCAATGTCTGCTTGACGCGCGAAGGGTGTCGCATTCACACTAATTACAAGTACCATCGTTATCTAGAGCAAATTATCGAACCAGACATTCTAATTAAACGAAGATAGTGTTCTCTACAAACTTACATTTTGCAATACTTGTTACAAGTGACATTATATACAATATATAAATATAGATAACAGTTTCATAATTTAGACTGCCTCATTTAAATGTAGATATATTTCTTCTATTCCTTGTGATAATCCTAAGCAATGCTTATCTGGCATAAATGCACCGTTGCAACTATTTCAAGATAAGTTTCATCCTAAACAATATCAGCACTATTTAATGCAAACGTATCGTTCTTTGCACTGTTACTAATTACTCTCTGACGCATTTAAAACTTCATTAAAACTTTAAAAAGCTCACGGTTAATGGTTGACCGCGTTATGCATTCCGCCGCGCGGTTGTCTTATTCCGATGATTCGGGTTGAATTTGGTCGTTGCCATTGTTTTTACCGGTATATTATTCCGGTCAGCCAGTGGTGGTAGAGCAAAGCTCTTCTATAACCGGTTCCAGCCGGAGCTACAGATAAGCACTACATAGCAATGGGGGAGTGTTATTTTCTTGCTACATAATCCGGTTTCGTCGAAGTGCCAAGCTGACAAAATAACTGCTGGAATAACTGGAAGACATGGGGGCGGCCCTGTTACTGTGAGATCCCTACGTCTAATCGTCCACCGACTCCTGCTTATGTACTTCCTCTGCAGTTAACCCTTTCGTTACGGTGTATCATCGGCAGTCCCCAAACTGTAGATACTAACACTGTTTCATTATGCATTACTGCATTCATATATTTCGCGGACAAATTGTAAATGAATCTTTTAACTGTGAGCGGATTTTATAATTAATTTATTGTAAAATAAATACATATAATGAGATAATTTACTTTGGCTTTTTGATAAACGTAAGCAAAGTAAATGTAAACAATTTAATATCAATCATTTCGAATGAAGTATTTATGTGTAGCAATCGTTGGAAATATATTGTTATTTTGCATTTATTAAGAAATAGATATAATTCGCTTATACCACTGACTATACAGATATGTACAATTCTACTTTTTTACTTTAATGCACAAAATTCAAAAGCTATGAAAACGATATTAGTGTAATTATAAAATAAGAGGAAAGTTCTGAATTTTCAAATATTTATATTTTACATGTGTGTTAAAAGTTTAAATTAGATACAATATGTAGTATGCATGTTTTTTTAGTAACTCCAATGTTTGAGGTACGCATCTCTTCACATCTTACCAACTACCCTTTAGCGAAATGAACTTTGGTGTTTATGTAAGTTCTCACCCTTCACCTCTCTACTGTTCTACAACTCCTCCGACAGTAGTTTACTAAAATGTTCAACTTTTGCTTCTCATAATTAAGTTTCTTCATTCGTTTCGAAGGCGAAACGCGATCCATATTATACAAATACTTCCAATTGCTAAAAATATTTTAATAGATTTCGTACCGTCATTGTGTTATAATACAAATCAGTATTTTTCCTCGCAAGATGCACAAATTCCTGCACTGTTTTTTCATGTTGCGTTCAAATGAATATCAGAGTTGCTCTTTATTTGAAACGTCGATAATTTTGTTATTCTCACTGGAAAACATACATCTCACGGCTACCAATGACGCAGTTATGTGAAAACTACGATACGCGTTTATTTTATAAGCATTCCCATAACATATGCATATGACCTAGTTTATAAGTATATTTCAAGCATGCACAGTAACTGTCTAGACACTGTACCCTCTAGCCGTCCCTCTCATATCCTCTGAAACTGATTCAATTTGATAAAAACTGACATCTCTGATTCTCACGTTTACGGGGGCGATAACTTTATTGATGACTCGAAATCAATATTCCGAAAAGTAAAAAAGCAATATTTCATGAAACAGCGGACGTGCAAAAGTTGATATAACTGCCGTACGGACGGCGCTGGTATCACTCCAGCCGCCAGCCTAGCCAACTAGATGGTTAGAGAAGTCCTTGGAACATAGCAGAGGGTTCCGACAGTTCTCTGCCAAATTTTATGGATTGCTGGCCCATAAAGCTGTGCCTTATCCTGATTGCTTTCCCGTATTTATTAGCGTCCCTAGCCTTTTTCTTTCTACCATAATTCCTGCAGATTCATTTATCCGCGGAAGAAATATGTGAAATTAATTCATTGAAAAGATATCTGCAACGGTGATGTTTGCATTTTGGGTCAGATGAAAAGTTGTGGTTGCAAAATATTACAAGATTCAATTTTATCCAATTCTTTTAGATTTCATGAAGAGTGTTGATGGAAGAACATTGATATTCTTGAGAAGTGATGACCTGAAATATTGCCAGCTTTCAAACTTAATTCGTCTTTCCAAATGTACTTTTACATTCAACATAAATCAAGAATGATTTTCAGGATCGCTCCCTCATATTTTATACCTATAATTCTATTAATTTCCTTCAAACACATTTGTTTAAACATAAATATTTAATTTCAATATTTAATTTTTAATTACAAACCAATTATTTCTTTCTCATAAAATTGGATTGCTCTGTGAATGGCTGTAGAGAAAGATCTACTCATTTAACAAGATAAAGTTATTTCATATTAAAAACTAGGACGGAATATTCTAAACTAGAATGGGTTATTGTGTTAAAATAACATTTATTTCACACAATAGAACAGAAATGGCCTTATACAAATGGCGCATGTGACAGTTGAGTGTGCTGCCAAACGAATTTCCATACAAAGCATTTTGACTTACAAATCGCACCAGACTTTCACAGCACACACACACAAAATTCCAGAATCTCTCTATAGAAGTAAAAATATCGACGCATCAAAGTGTAGGGGAAAAGTTATACGTACGTACGTACGTACGTACGGTACACACAGAAACGTATACGCTAGAATATGCGTGTTTTGGAAAAACGTGCCTTTTGTAGCAGTTCGTGCATGGAATGATATGTATAAACGCTACGGGAAAAAATATCACGGAATTTTGAGCACAAACCTTTGCAAACATACCGCCATACATACTTATATTGACAGGCATTGGAGACGTGAGTTTGTTAGGGGTTAGAGATTCGAAGAGTCAGCATGTGAGACTGCGGATTAGAATTTGACGATCAACGAAGCATAACACTGCGCTCAGCAGATTTGCTATTTAATTTTTCAGAATATAGCTTGAATGTTTTACAACGATAGATATGTTTTTCATAACAGACATCTCTAATTCAGTTTGTGTTGTAAAACATCCCCGCATTCAATAAAAACAACAGTCTAATTGCTACTTCACATATGAATTTAAACAGCAGGAAAATTGAAGGTTTTAGTATAATTTCAATAATGGTTCATTCATGTGTGATATATTCGTTGTTGATTCAAGTTTATTTGTACTATAACTGATTTTCATTCAACAACAACATACAGAACAATTAGTAAATATAATACATACTCTGCTGTATTTACTTTTGAATGTGCTCTACATTTGTGTATAACTTTAATTAGAATACACTGTACATATTTGTTCATATTCTACAATAAATATCATGCTTGCGGTACAACGACACGTGTACTTCAGTATAGCATGAAGTGTATGCGGTTCTGTGCAGGCTTGTTGAAATATAGTCTACACTTTTACTGTTTGCTAAACAGACACAATACAAATACAAATAAACGGCAGTTTAAAGCCACCGCGGAGGAAAGCTGACTAGAGTTCATTACTTGTTTTTCGTACACTGATTGAACAGTGTAAAGTAACACTAATCCCAGCTATTATCTACGTCATTTACCTCGTCTGATTATCGGAAACCCAATCCCGTGCCAAACTGCAGATCTCTGCAAACGGTTCGCATGTCGTTTAGAACTTTACGCGAACTCGGTCAACGGTGGCCTATAGGTAATTGTACTACACTAGTATGCATTGCCACCGCCCCAATACAAGTGGCAGCACAACCGTCAACCGTGCCATCTAGCGCTTCGTCCTGGCACTAACAAGTTCTGTTCAGGCACCCTTAACCTTACCGTATCCCCTTCAACTAGTATAGGTGGGGCGACTCGTTACGGGGAGTTTTCAGTGTGAGCATTTCATACTGAAGTTTTAGCTTTCACACAGTGGCCCGGTATTTGGTTTGCGGAATACGCCAAGGTATTTTCGAACTGGGATTAGTCACGAACTTGTGCTCTAACTGGGTTTAAAGCGGTTTCCGTGCTCTGGTAACTGGTACACAGTCTTTTGTTCGTGTCACGCGGTGCGGTGAGGTCGTTGTTGTCTTGTTCCATTTCCATACTAACAAATTTATGCCCAAATACATGCAATGCAAAATTATAACTGAACTATAAATCGTCGTAATGGAGTATTTCAATGATTCAGTTCAATCATATATGTATATAACTGTGAATGGAACGTAGCAGTTTTGTATTATTACATATTTTTTAAATAGTACATGTTGAATACTATGTTATGATGGTAAAATATGTAGAATTACAGACATTTCAATTTAAACTGAAAGTTAATTGAAAGCAGTTTATTTTCACTACAAAGCATGAAAGTATATAAAATTATTATTTCCAAATTTCAAAGGTGAATATATATTTTTTTAAATAAATATCAAATTTGCACGAATTTGTATCCTACGGCAATCTACCTGGCTTCGGACCTTTGATAGAAATTATTGGATGTTTAAATCTGAATTTCAAATACACATCGTTAAATCAACGAACATTTTTTGGATATATGATATCATAAATTTCCTTATTATTTAAGCTGAGGAGTCTTGATATTGCTTGTATAACATATAACAAACTATATTGATACTTTAAACATAAATTCTTCGTTTTAATTTCGATTCATTTGTTGAAATGCATCCATATATAATTGTTAAATTCATTCGTGTTGATCGTTTAATATTTAACAATCAATTTTTTATGTACGCAAATTAGCGACATATATTTTTTATGAATAATGTATGTTGTAGGCCAATATTGTTGAATTATGATTGACAATAAATTAGCACTGGTTGTGCATGTATATTTGATCGTGAACAATGCATAAATACAAAACGGACAATTGATTTATTAATTATATTTACACTACATGCAACATTATTTATATAAACTTACAACGGATTATTATTTAAATATGTATTATGAACGATTTATATAAAATAAATCATCATAAATCTGTTATTATACATTTGTAGGGATGTTTTTCTTTATTTTAAATTAAACATAGTAATTACTATTAATAACATTTTAAACACCTGAGATATGTTATGCAATTCATTAAATATAAAAACAGAAAAAGGATTTATGAGTTAATAGATTAAAAACATTTTGTTCAGTATTCCGAGTGTAAGTTTGAAATTATCCTACTTTAATAGTAATATGTAGTATAATAATAAAGGTATAATAAATATTCAATCTTTTGAACGAAAAAATGTTAGTTAAATCCGCATTTTATATACAAATTTGTAATATTCCAAAATTTAATCGAGTTCAATTTCTATGTGAGTGCACAAATTTTAAATGAAAAATCATTATTTAATATTTAGTTAATTCAAATTCTCTGTGTGAAAACGGTTAAAAAGTTTCATCAAAGCGTGAAATTAAGTAAATATTATTTCTAATGACTGCGTTCGCAAATAATTGATTTACATCCAAACTGTCAGTCAATAAAGCTCCCATCGCCCGTTGCTCCATCTAGCGGCTGTAGCCTGAACTAAACCTCGAAAGCTCTCGATGGTTCGGCAACACACCACTTGAAGCGCTGCTGAAAGCTCTCCGTGTGATGGCGCTCTGTAACTGAAACTGTAACTATTGTGCGCACAGCTGAAATCAATGTAAAGTTTCAGCGAAGCAACAGTTTCTGTATATTTGTGCCGCAGAATAATATTAATATTGTTTCAAACACTGAAGTATTTTCAGTAAATTGTATAAAATAGAATCCTTCGTATGTTACAATATTTTTTCTCTATTAGAATAAATTCGGAAATTAATAGAGGGTTTCATTATAAAAATCAATGACGTTCTTTAGCACGTATTATATGTATAATTTACATTATCATTAGCAACGAAGTTTCCTATCTTCTGATATGATGAAATTACTTTCAACGCCGTACTCATTTATTCTCGCCGCTTGCCTCAATTAAAATTGGTAATGCACTTTTGTGTTTCATTATTTAATTATCCACGTAGACTCTTTGCAGTGTTACCAACGCTTTGAAAATATAAATACAGCACGACGCTGGTTGTCTTGTTATTTTGTGAGGCTAATTTTGGACACGCAGAATACCGTCCCCTTGTGTAATAATATAGAACATGGAAGGCAAGTCTATAATTTTGTACCCTTTTTCCGTAGCGTGAATGTAAATTTCATGTATTTTTCTATTGAATTTGCGGAGAGCCAGATGGGAATTCTTACTACGTATTGCACTCGTATTGATGTTTATTTTACTCAAATATGTCTCGAATTTACTTGGGAAAATAGTTGCAATTTTACTCTATACAGATGGTGATATATCAACGTAGCAAATATTTATATAAGTGTTCAGTTTTATTTTCTAAATGAGGTGTCACATATGTGTTCTTGCCATAGGAAATATTACCCAACATTTTATGATTTAAAGTAAATTTTCCAAACTATACTGTCTTCTGCAGATATCAGATTAGATTAAACTTATATTGAATGTGCAAAAGATCAATTATTAATTGTTAAAAGAAACTGTTTGAATAATTAATGATATTGCTTTCAATTTGATTAACTGTTCAGCTTCAACAATTAAAAGACATGATATTCATTGATACTTAAACATTATGTGAAATGCAATATACTTTCATAGTAATTTACTATTTGTAATTTCACATTATAGTATGTTTCAAAATAATTGCACATGACTCCTGAACACCCTCGCAGCAATCATTTTCTTAAGCGGATTACAGGCGTAAAAGTATTGGGCCGTATTTAGAATTTTTCACTTTTCAATATTCAAAATGTTTGTTGTAAATGTACTACTTATCGGTACATTCTTGCTAGAAATTTTGGTAATATCATCCTGATGTACAAATAGCAAAATATGCCGCTGTGATAGGTTTGTCCACTCATTATGAAGTCAAGTCAATGTGCAATTATTTTAAAATATACTCTATCGCTCAGAACTTTATTTTCACTTACTTTTGTTTAATTAGAATATGCCTAAAGCATTCCTTATATAAATAGGAATATTTCTCATGAAATATGTCACATTTATAACCGCTCTACAGCTAATGGTGGAAACTTCACCAAAATTATCCGCTTAAGTGTGTATTCCGTTGCCCAGAAGTATCTAATACCGTGTCTTTACGTACTACCAACATTTAAAAGTCACATAACGAACTTTTCCTTGACTAGGTTAGATTAACTTTTCTTACTAAATTTCAGCTGTTAGTTACAATTTCCGAGTAACACGAGAACACAGCGGAAACCGCGAGAACTTTACCTGAAAGTAATAATTTATAAATTCAGTGGTTTCATATTTTATTATGTTAGCTAGTCTAGTACCGAATCTTGAAAATCTCTCATTTCAGTCTTACGGAAATAATGTAACAAACTCTTACTTCCAGAAGAAAAATTATTTTTATCGTGTTCTTCATTTCCAAAAGAAATTATTACTTGTATTTTATGTTTAGAATTTTCTCAGGTATTTTAATTTTATTCCATATTTTTCTTATACTTACCGTAAAATAATTCAATATCTATACCTACATTTTATTACCGAATATAACATTAATAATCTATGTATATTGAACAAATACTATATATTATTTTTATATTACATAAATCTACATAAATATAGGGATATTTCATCCAATTCGCGTACAAAATACTCTACATCATAATTTCGAACAATTCTCCCTGTAAAATATGGCATATAAATTTAAATATCACTGGTTTATTTCACAGTTTGAACGAACTAATTTCCTGCATTGGGAACGTGGAGAAGAAAATAGAACAATGATTCCGTTTCACTTTGGAAACGGGCGGGAATATTTTCCATTTTACAATGGACTGCAACGGGCAATAGTAGTAATAGTAGTTTGTGATTTCACCACTAGCCGTGGAGGGGACGTTGTGTGCAATTAATCTAGTAATAGTTCATTCGTGAATGCTGTGTGTGTCATATGCAGAAAAGCACAACGTACAGAACAGGATGGTATTCAGGATAAGTTGCTGCTGTATAATTGCACTTTGTTCCTGTAACTCTTGCCGTTATAGAATAGTTCAGTAATGAGAGTTGCAATTGGAACTAATTCATAAGAGAAAGTGCGAGCGAAGTGGCGAGAAGTGAAATATTTAGAATAGAACGTGAATGAAAATCTATTGCGTATTTGTATATTAATATCTTTTTTCTCTTTGTTTCAGGTAAGATTCAATTCTTGGTCCATTTAAACAGTGAAGTTATACGGTAGCCTAAATAAGGGTAAGATAAAGAACACAAAATATTTTTAGGATAGTTACAATTAAACAAATTAATTCCGTTATTCACACTTTCGTATGCTTTAAATATCTTCTATTATAAAAGATACTGAATCTATAGACTGAAGAATACTTTTTAAAACAAATTTATTAGGTCAGAAGTAAAAGCTATTTGCATTTTACTTAAATGCTAGCACAGGTAAAAATAATATACAATCTATAAAATTTGGTACGCTATTTTAGACATAGTCCTTGCTTAGGAGCAAACATAACAGCTAATATATAGATTTAGGTAGTTTGTGTTTTGCTCAGTATTGCATAAAATCTGTATACATTTTTTTCATGATTCCAATACTTCCTTATACTGTGTATAAGAAAGTAAATACACCTCCGTAGTACGTACTTTTTAACAGTAACTCTACTCTGTGCTTAATACGAATATGCAACGGACAAAAATCCCTAAACACCATTCTCGTATCTGATTTTAAGCTTGCGCACAATGCTGACTAGGTAAGCAATCAGCTACACTCGTGACGATACAATACTGTGCAGTCTTATACACTTACTCGGTACAAATGTACTCAATAATGGACACATTTCAATTCGCTTCGTTTAATTAATCACAGCTTGACATGGAGAAACAGAGTAATTACGACAGACTTGGTGCGACTGTAATGTCGAATACGCCTCGGCGTAATCGTATAAGTAACACAAAATCACCTACACACACATGTATATACGTACACGCGCACATACATTTAGCTAGGAATTTGCATTGAAATTGTGCACTATCTCTTTTCTAAGCTGTCGTAAAACGCTATGTGAATGTGTTAATCAGCGGATAGAGTGGGCGATGGGATTAAGGTATCTTTTAACATGCACAGGGTTGTAATAAATTATTTTCGGCTTGATGTAGATTTCAACAGGAAAGTAGAGTAAGTTAATTTGCTTTTAAAAAAACTCTAAAACTTTCTCTTTACTGTACAGATTTAGCGTTTAGACGTTACATAAAATGGTAAAATCGTGAATTTTTTATTCGTTCATTTTGTTCTGTCATGTTCTCTTCTTATTTATTTATACCTCTTCTGTCGTGACTTCAGTACTTACGATATTCTCTTTTAAGTATTTCTGGAATTTTCTATATTCTTTATTTAGTTCTATACTTCGTTAGATTCACTTGGATTTTTTAATAGCTCAAAAGTACTCACTACTAATTGTTGCAAGAGTATTACTTCATCTACTGGGCAAAAGCCAATAATAAAAAACTTATTAACACATTCATCTGCGGTGAAGTTACAATGAATTTGATGATTTACCCAGGTTCACCAGAACCACCAGATTTGGCTGGATTTCGCTCAAAAGTTAAAAATTCGTATTATTCCGGTACAAAAATGTAGAGAAGGCTCTCTGACACCATATTATGCTACTAAGCATTCATTACATTATGCTATTCTAAATCAAAAAATATATACTGCTGTTACACTTCAATGCACTCATCTTTGTAACAAGCTCAACACTGATGTTTAATCACCTCCTATTGCTATAGCATATTATAACAATCACAGTCCTCTACACACTAGACAAATATTTATTATTATCCCATATGCACTATGTTTTGTTTTTGTTCCAAACTACAATTTGGTGTACTGTTTGTTTAAAGTGTCATGCGCGGTTGCCAAGGTAACCTGCCAATTCGCGCGAGTTTGTTTCTATCAGTACGCGGCAGCCAACAGGGCCGTAACGTTGCGCGGGTTCTCTACTACATCAACTGTAGTACCTTACATCGTATAGTTAATACAGTAAATACAGTTTGTGCCTGTGTGTAATTTAGTGCAATATATACATTTAATTACTAGATTAAAACATATATCGGTTCATAAATTATTAGTGCTCGAAGATTAAATTTCCAATAATTTCAGAGCTATTAATACAGCGTGGTGAATCTGTGCAATTAATTTTTATTTTGTTACCGTAATATGAAGCTAGTTTAAAATAATTTATTTCACTATAAAATGTACATACAATTTCGTAAATGTGCCAAATATTATGTATTAAATATTAATAGGTATTTACATAAAATGAAATATAATATACATATTTATTCCAAATAATATCATACTAATGATAGTAGTTTAAAAATTATTATCCTTTATATAAAAACATTAAATGAACGTGAAATAATTTTTTTTTAATTGTAAACTATAATTCAATAGTAATTTTTAGCATTTGGCTTTTGTTAATGTAAAATACATATTGTTTTATGTTACAAGTTTTTATTACCATATAGTAAAAATATATATCCACAGTCATATAATATAATTTGTATTACACCAAGTTTTACAACAGTTTTGAATGCTTCACGCTACATAAAATATGATTTCAATTCGAAATGAATCATTTTAAAATTATGTGTTCTAAACTAGAATATATTTAATAGCGTATCACATAAAAAACTCTTCTCGTTTCTGAATTTTTGTGCTCCCATATAAACAAAATCTGTCATAAAAAGGCTTACACTAAATTCATCCATAAAATAATCCACCTCCAAACGTGAATTAACATTAATATTGTGATAAATTTAAATTTATATTTTACATAATTAATGAAGCAAATGTTTCAAATACACATTAAATATGTAAATATATAGTATAGTGATATAATTTTTAAAATATTCACAATCTGAATAAATAAATTTACCGAAATAAAAATTCATGAATTTATAACAGTATTATCTGAAAAATATTACGCAAAAGAAAATAACATAAATCTTTTGACCCGTAATGTACATGAGTGTACGTATACATAATATTTCGCCGTCATCCTAAATCTTACTTTCGACCCCCTAAAACACTAAAACATTGTTGACATTTCTTGCGGGTGACGTCAGAATCATGTATGCAGAACTGGGGAAAATTCAGCAGTGAAAATTCGTTCAGTGCTAATCGACACTGACTTCCTGTGAAGTGAACTAACAGTTTCAGTTACTCAGTGGTCATTCACACACATACACATACAGTCACTCAATCAAACAGTTTTAACGATGGATCAAACACATCGCAATATCGCGAGTGCAAACACACTTAAATGGACATTTTTACTCCGGGTTCCAGAGAGCTTTTCCAGTCGAAAGTTGAGCTTTATCGAGGAGTTAGTCAATAAACACATCATGTAGGAATTTAATAGCATAGACTAGCGTCTATTCGACACCATGCTGTGTTATGTAAGTTCGTTCGAATTTGACATTATACTTCTATTTCTAGTGAATGCGATGTACGATTGTTCTAGTCTAGTTTTTTTATCGTCATATATTAGCATATATATTGAAGAATAGATATGAAATGATATAAATATATACAGCATAGAGGATTTGCTTTTTGATATTGTACCTTTCAATATATTAATGTAGTATCTTAATATACGGGCAAAACAACCTTATAATTTTGTGTATCTCATTTATACAGGGTGCCCATAAAAAAAAACCGAACATAGCAATTTACGGGTTAATTTTTTCATGTATAGAAAATTTTTTTCCCAGTGCATTTTAGAGGAAAAATTTATTTCAAAAAGTTGTTTAGCATTTTGGCAATAACTATAACGTCATATTATGCATTTTTAAATTCTAAACAACTTTTTCAAATAAATTTTTCCTCTAAAATGCACTGGGAAAAAAATTTTCTATATATGACAAAATTAACCCGTAAATTGCTATGTTCGGTTTTTTTATGGGCACCCTGTATATGAAGAATATGAGATGTTAGAAGTATTTTTAACATTCCCAACTAGTAGTGTACAGTATTACACTGGTAACTAAGAGGTCGTGTCCCTCAATCATACGTTATTAAACAACTATTTCAATAAAATACCCCGTGGTAAATGAAATATCTTTAACAAAGCAATTTTTCAACAATATAATCGACTTATAACCATTGATTTACCGTTGCAAAAAACTTACAACATAAAACAAGTTTCTACGTCTTCACCGTACTATGCCAGATATTTCCGTTGTCGGTAGAAATATGATCGTGCAATATTTCTACTGCGCAGCACATAAAATACACTGGATTTATTGTAAACGTTATCCGTTCCACCAATACTGTCACTACACGTGCTGCTATCTATTGACCATCGTCATGGTAACGAGAAACAAATGATAGATTAACAGTGCAAATGTTTCATGTGTTTGTTTATAAAAGAATAGTACTACTGTATTGGTGAGGATTTACATTTTGCTTACAGATTCTGTGTTACAATGGGCATTACAGTTTCGGTATTCGAATTGTAAATGGTTAAGAGTACGTTGGGCTTTTGTTTTTAAAGCTTTTATCGGTTTAGAAACGAGATTGACCAATCAAATCGATTTGTATTATTTATTGAATGACTAGAATTATTGTCCGCATTTCAGGTTCCAGTGTACGAATAATATTTACTTAAATGGATTTAATTCCTGTTTAGAAGTTATGAATTTATAGTATAATGTCTTAGTAGTTTCCACTGGTATTGTATTAGTTAAATGACATTGTAATGAATGTGCTATTAAATGTATGTGTTCTGTCAATATAGATAGATTTATGAAGAGACCAGATTTCAGAACTATTAATCCTCTAATTTCTCTTACAAATAGGAAATTATTTCATCTTATATTTCCTGGTTTTGTACATATGCTAACATAAACTATCTAAAACATATTTACTATTTATTATAACAAAAGTATTAAAGTATATTATTCTTTGTTTTTATTAAACATTACGTTTACCGGTGAATTCTAAAAGAGATTGATGTTACAATATTGGTAATACTATTTAAGTACCTGCTTCTCAAACTTAAATATTTGTACAAGCGTTGGTATTCAGTTTCAAGTTAAACTTCTTTTGAAACAAGAAATATGATTTAGTTCATGTTTCCGATCAAGATTGTTGAAATTACATATAATATAATATAATACCTCTACTCTGTATATGTGTGATTAGTTCTGTTTTTAGCTGTATGTACCTCTGTACATATACAGACATATATATCTAGCTAACATAACCGTATATACATACAGTAATTATAATCCCCCAGATAAAACTTGTGTTTTAAACTTAACATATTAAATAAGAAAACTTTACTATCCAGGATTTAAAGCAAGTTACAGTTGTTTCGGTAAACCACTTTATCTAAGTTCTCCGATCGCATTTCCATAGCTGATGCACAATTCCTTGCGTGATATTTTATTTATTCATTACTCAACAAGTCCACTGTCTTATGATGTACAATTCTACTGAAACAAATGCACTACCGCCTAAAACTATTTTTATTACAGCATAAGATTGGTTATTTTTCAATACTTTCAAACAACGCAAATATTCCTGACTTTTTACTTTATAATAATTACTTTATTGAAGGTACTCTATCCTAACAAATACAAATTCTGTGAAATATTTCATTAGATAGTAAGACCAAAACTAAACTGTAACTTTTTTCACATAGTTTGTATTTTTAGGATATAGCACGTCCAATAAACTAGTTATTTATCAAGTTAAATGTCAGGAATATATAAGTGTGAACAGACTATATATGGCCATATCGAACAGGTACTTACAGTGTATTTGCAACGACTAAATACAAATTTAGAACGTTATTTCCATTTCATCAAGAGACTCCATATACAATCCATGTCTGTTTCAGGAACTTGCATTAAAAACACAACATTATCAGATGCATTTGCAGGTAACGATAAATCTCATGCATTCGACAGATGGACGATTTATTGCTTTTCAATCTTTTACCGGCGCGTATATTTCACATTTTCATGTCGGTAAATAAATCGAAGAAACGTTTGTTACCAGAGATGTATGTAAAGTAATACGCTGACTACTGGAATATAACGAAAGAAATGGCATAGTTACTGTGCATTTTTGTGTCCACATCGTACCAGTGTACGGAAGAATAGTTGTAATTTAGTGTGTAAACATTAACTTGCAGTTTTATGATCCTTGTAATGCTGCAGACATGAATATACTTTATGATTCTGTGCAGCGGTTCATAAAATAGGTTTTTAAGAACACCAGCTATTTTTATAGCCGTTGAAGAATAAAATAGCTATGCAAGACGGTGACATTAACTTTTAAATTACACCGAAATTACTTTATTTGACTGCATATATGCACATGTATCCCAGTTTGAAAATTAAACTACTAAATTGCTTTTGTGTCTAATTGCCAACAAAGTTCAAGAAGAAACCTACAATTTATTGCGATTATTTTTTATCTGGAAAGAATTCTAATTTATATTAAATATAGTTTGTTTGACAATAGCCTATAACATTTATAATATAAGCAAAATTTTTGTCTTTTTAATTCCAAATTCCATTACAAAAAAAAAGCCAATCTTTATTGACCCAAATGCCTCCGGCACGCACATCAATTTTTAAATTATTGTTTCACATAAATTTTTCGCGTGTTCCATTTCGCTTATGACGTTCCGTCGACTTATTAAAAGAGAAATTCCAACCTTGCGTTCATGAAGGCTATAAATTGTATTTCACCACGGGATATATTACGGTACATTGTATTATTTCTTCGTTACGTTTTTCAGCACACGAAAATGATGTGCACTGGTGGCTAAGTCACGTCGGTGAGTTTTTGCGCGCAAGTACATTAAGGGATTATATTTCATACAGGACGAAGGGGGGTAATTTAGACAATATACACGTGTGTGTGTGTGTGGGACTTAAAATAAGAACAAGCACTATGTGCACTTTGTTATGATGACACATAATTATGTATATAGCCAGTGTATTTAACGTACGCAAAACGACAGATTTTTCAAAATGAGTTTTGTTATATTCTTTATGTAGAAATGTGCAATCAGGCTAGTTAATTAATATTAATCTCGCTGTCACACATACAAGTTGCATATGTGGAGAATTTAATGTATTATTGTAATAAAAACAAATTCATTATTTAAGCCTAAAAATTAAGCGAACTCTGCTAAACAAATAAAAGGAGTAAATCAAATATTCTCTGAAATAAAAACGAGACAAAATATATCAACTAATTATAATAAATATGCAAATATTTCTTAAAACGATACTAGCGTCCCCATCTTTTAGCAATTGCTTGAACTAGATTATATAATATTTCAGATTATCATTAATAGTTCTTTACCTGCAATCGCCCATATTAACAATAGCACTAGTGGTAATTAAATACCAATTATTTCATATGAAACATTTATATTAAATTCATATGCAAGTACGAAATATTTTATTGAAATATTGTGTAATTTAAAACAATAAATGTTGAAAAATAAATAGGTATATATATGCATCTATACTGTATTACAGAATGGGGTACAATTATTACTAAAGGAAAACATTTTACAATTTCAACGAACAAATATTTATTTAGTAGGTATCATTCCGGCAAGTAATAACAAATGTTTTTGTTCATAAACAAATATACCTACTTTGTAAACAGTCTGTATTACCCACCGAAAAATATACAAGCAATAGAAAATTCAAATATAAATTTTGTCCCACAAAATTCATGAAATTATTTTCGTATCTGGTTTTCTCGGTGCAGTAAACATATTTGTGTCTGAAATTTATGAGCGCTATTTTGAAAAAATCATAACTCTGTGAAATGTATCACAATATTTAATGAAAAATCGGTGTTTTTAGTCAACAAAATAGCAAGATAAGTCACGTAAACATTTTATAAACAGACCAACAACAACACAAACTACTACTATTGCTACGTTCGATGCTAAACATTAGCAATGCATAGCATGCCAGATAGATATACAAGATCACACACACACACGCACATAACGAATCAATTGTTAATTAACTCGCGTATCAAAGGTGCCTTTGGAATTAATTCATGCAAACACCAAATTGTTCATTAACTATCTACGTTGCGGTATTGATTCCAGAGGAAATTATTTCCAAACGATTTCTCAAATTTGAGGCGAATATTAATCCATAAATTAAATTTGTATCGTAGGGAAAATCTGTCAGAAATCATACTTCATTTTCCTGACTTTTTTCCTTGTAATAAATAGTTTCTTGCGAGTGCTATATCCTAACAATACAAATTCTGCAAAAAAAGACCTAATTGTACATGTTCAATACTGACCTCAAGAATGAATCCCCAATAACCATACCGAGCGTGCAGTATTCCACTGTATAACTGCATACCGTAACAATTAATCAATCAATATAGGAAAAACAAGTGTGCAAGTACTATAAATTTATATGTTTATTTAAAACAAACAAGTGAATAAAAAATAATTTGACTCTTCAGGCATTTTGCACTACCATGAAAAATACCATAAATTTTGTAGGCTCCATAAATATAGTTTACATTCTTCTATAGTAGTTAACACACAGCCATATATTCTGTATTCTTATGAATAAAAATCATATTCCAAAGTAACGAGTTAGATTTAAGACCCCTTTTAAGAATCGCCATGTTCAATATTAAAATTAAAGCATTCATGACAAGCACTACGTCGATGCATATTTTCCCAGTACTGACAATGTATATTTCCTCCGAAAGCACTCAAGAACAAAGTTCGTTCTGTTGAATATTTTACATATCTTAGTTGCAAATCTGATAGCGAATATTCGTAAATACTGTCATTGTTTGAATTATTCATAGCCACCATCCTCCCCTCCGAGCAATGACTGTGTTCAAATTTATACGGTTATACTTACAAATAGAGCTGACGCTGGTACCGTAAAAATTTTTGTGGCGTTTTTAAATAAAAGCTATATGTAATATTTTACATTTACATCAAATACGTGCCGCGAATATTATGATCATTATTCAAGAGTTAGATATTCAAAAATATGTCTGTTGGAATATTGTAGAACATTAAATTTAAGTACACAGGGTGGCATTGTTGTTATATTTTGTTTTAAATTAGTTTGTGAAATAAATTTCCCATTCATATTTATAGACCTTGTATAGACTACCATCAAATTTATTCAGTCGTTTGTAGATTTTTCCAAAAACGTACGGATTTGGTAAATTACAATTTATGAAACAAATAATTTTATTTAATACACACTCTAATCCAAATTAAATTAATTTATTTCTATAAATATCTACAGTAATATAGTCCTACGTAAAATAACAAATGATTTAATAAACTGTCAATACAACGCAGATTTGCCAATATACAAAATTTGCAATTTACATGCACATCAGTAGATAATCAATTAATTTTCAATACTGCGTGTTAACGACTACAACTTTAAACAATCGCCGGGGCTAATGCTATATGTTCACTGTTCACATTCTCAATTGTCATTATACAATGCAATGTGAAATGGTATATATGTGTGTTGTCTGTTGTTTTAGTAATTTATACAAGAATCATATGCGTTATGGTACTGGTATATATGTGATACGATATTGTTTTCCACTGTTGACATATGGCTTTATGAATATTTGAATTTTCGAATCATACATTAAAATTGTTGACTTCAGTACCGTACATTGCCATTAATATATGTAGGTGTGTGATATACGTAGGAGGAATAATTCACAAAACAGTAGATGCAGATTGAAAACCTCATAACTTATGATTTCACAAGAATATATGCATAAATACTTAGTTTAATTACACTAAACAAGTTCGGAATTCCTTCTTGCGTATTATATTTCACAGTACATTGCAATTCTGTTGCAAGTTGTCAGTTTGACACGAACAAGATTCAACTTGATCAAGTCTGTTATGGTAACTGGTGTTATTTACACCAGTGTCAAACCCAGGATTAAGACAGGGTAAAGTTTTACTAACCCAAAACGTAACCGTTTCAGTGTTAATATTGGAAATGTATACAGGAGCCGAATGATAATTACATTTGTCGTGATTTCACAATGTTAATTTCTATCCAGCTACCCTTGCTAATACATAACCATTCTACTCCAATTCAAACAGACCATTCATGCATTATGAATTTGCAGTCATTAAAAACATAAATAGATATCTGAACATATGTTAGACGTTTAGAAATATGTACACTAATAAAATTCAGTTGTGTTCATTAACATATACTAGCTTTGCTCGTAGATATTCAATGGGCCGTACGTATAGTATTTACGGCACAATTTTGAAATAGTTTGCTTCTAACTTTTACTGCATACCCCGAATAATTTCCACTATTTTTGTCCACATTCATTGCTCACTGTTTAAACTATTTAAACAATTTGCGCTCGCATACTTTTTATACTCGTTGCTGCACATTCCTGCAACAACATTCCATACATACCGCACCTGTCATTATTCCAAATATTTTTTTTTCCAAGCAACAATCATTTTGCTCCACCATATCATATTTTCCATCATATCTTTTTGTCAATACACATCCCGTCCGTATGTATATGTGTACAAAAGCATATTTCAGTTAGCAGTAAAATTCTTCCATTTTTTTTTTATAAAGAAAAAAAATTTCCACCACAAAGCTTGCGGTCGTCAATAGCCGGATTCCATTCAGGAGTGTCATCGTCGTACGGGTCGAGCTCACACACAAATCTTACTAAAGCCGATCCTGTTCACTGTTGGTCCTCGTATTACCGTCGATTCGATAACGTCCTGCCGAGGATAAGGACCATCTATTCGGGAACGTCGAAGCGTATGTGTGTGTGTAGGAAGGTGTGAATATATGATGACGTTACGGGTCGTAATACATGCTCGCACGCGAGAATATAAATGTATGTATGCGCGAACGGCTGGGTAGTTATTATATGTCTATATAGGTGTACACATACGTGTATATGAAAGTATGTATATGTGTACCAATACGTGACCTTGAATTTCATGCGTTATCGTCGTTGTCGATGATGTCGCTTATGGAATTACACCCTGCTAACTTCGTTAGATATGCGATAGTGTTCCATGATTGTGACACGGCGACAACCCCCTCCTGGAGGAGACCAAACGAGCACCAAGGGTTGTTCATATATGCACACTGCCGGTGTATGCTTGATTGTTGACAGAATTTTGATACTTGATTGAACCAGAATCGTGTACAGAACAGTATATATCCTCTTCTAATCTGCATACGTGAACATGATGTAGACTTAAGGTTACCCTCTAATGTCCCGCAGAATATTTGTAAATACAAATTTCATGTTTGGTAAACATTTGTATCAGTAAATACAGTAAAAATAATTAAAGATATAATTAGGCAACTAACATTACATTGATGTTTAGAAATTTGCTTACGAATTATAAAGTACACATATCTTGTTAAAGATTTAAAATATTTATAGCATCACGCCGTTCCCATTAGCAAATCTTTTAATTAACACACAATCATCTTCCTCAATCATATATACTTATTCTCTTATTCTGCATTTGGCTACATGAATTGTATATTATTCCATTAATCGTCAGTTTCCCCGTTCTGTTTTAATTTGTTTAGAAGAGAGAAAGTATGCAACAATAAATAAAATTAATATGTAAGACAATTTATTCAATATTCATTTACTTGTTTTCTTAGAGTCTTAAAAGCTCTAGTAGCAAAAATATGGTAGCTTATTACAAAGTAAAAGATTGCATTAACCGTTAGAATGTAGTCACATAAACGCATTTTCCAAACGAATTGGAATAAAAACTATGTATAAAAAATCACAATTGTACTACAAAAAAAACCTTCAGGTCAATTATCCATGTTCACAAATTCCCCAAAATGTACTGCGGTGTATTCTACGCAACTATTAAAGCCCATTACAAATTCATCACACACCATACTGAATCACTTCCAATGCACAACCATCTATACATAGAATTTCTATAGTAACAATATAAACGTACTGTTATATGTTAAACTTTACGTGGTTACACCATAAGAACGTGACTGTTCACATTGATAGCAACAGCGGACACACAGATCTCTATGGACCAAAGTGAAAATCGATGTGTCCCATTGCAACCATTAAAAACGAACCGGTAACGAAACGGGGCATACGATCGACGATTCCATTACCGGTAAAAATGCCCACGTGTAACGGGTGAATTCCAACGGTCGTTATGTGTACTGAACTTTGTGTTTATGGCACGATACATCTAGTTTCTTCTAGTTTGTGTTTGTTGATTGCAAACAGTTACATTAAATCCCTATTTATTTTGCTCTCTTCTGGAATAATCCTGGAATGAACAAAATATGCGTTTCATTCTTTTTGAGATTGCATCTAAATGTATCCTACTCTCTTATTTACAAAAATATATCTATAATAATTAATTCTTATATTGATTTACCATTTTTACAGTACACTGAAAGTTCTTTGCACAAATAAATATTTTTCACATTGTAAACTTCTCTTAAAAGATTTAGTATTGTCCAGTTTCTGTGCTAACTTTGGAATCTATGTCCTGGATAGTAGTGATTGAGAGTCGAGTACAATAGTTACCTGCAGTTCGTGTTCTATGGAGACTTATTGGTGGATCTAACCGCTTGCAAAGAGAATAATCTTTGTACATGTACTTCACATAAGTCAGACTCTACTTGCACACTCCTGGCAGCAGAGAGATAGACGAAAATAATGTTCGCACATAAAATGGATTTTTATATCTGTTGAAACCGTGATTTAATGGCGCATTGTTTAATCTAACGCTATCTGAACTGTGTACTCGGAATTCTTAATGAATTTAAATTAACATCGTAAACGTAGTTTAACAGCAGTGCCGTTTCTATCTTCTATGGTCTGTTGTTGGGTTAATATACAAGATTGTACCCCTGTGGGATTCCAGGGTACATTAAGAACATCCGTCATAGATTCGACAGTGTAGAACCTCGTCCTTTACATGTTTTAAGGAAATTAAATAAAGGTCTTTACACCCATATGTATAAGGGCATAGCATATATCCACATTAAGATAATGTACTTTCGACAGTATTTCTGATTAAATTAAGAATGATTTATTACGAAGTATGTACATTCTAAAATATGTATAGCATTTTAATTGCATGAGTACACTGTTTGAATATTGTTGTTGCATCTGTGAAAACATAATACAAAGTATATGTCAAAAGTACATAATCGGTATTAAAAGGTGATTATTTGATACGCTTTCACACTGTTCTTTCCACTGCGATCCATTTGAAGATAAGGCTATCGTCAGATCACAATGTCGACGACGACGACAGTTTCCAGTTAGTAAATATTGGAAAACTTTAGCTATTTCACGTCTGGAATTGTTAATTACATCGATCTAGTATATACCAGTTCATTCTTTAAGCAAGTTTGATCATTGAATAGATTTTTACCATAAGACTATGTATTATCAGATTTGAGCAGCTTCGGCTGCTGAAATCCCTCATCGTATTTCGTGCACGTTTGTTTGTTTGTTTGTGTTTTTAATCTCTTAACCTTAGCATGTGCCCTGTCAGCAGACAGAGACTTTGATTTGGAAACTTCGCTAGTGTCACTGGAAAAGTCAACAGAACTCCCGGGTAATCTGATTTCCCATCAACGGATATATGGTCGGGCATTTTAAGAAATCGGTTCCAGCCTTTCTCTAAATTGAAACGTGTTTGTTACAATTTCAGTGCATTGTAATATAGATTTATGATGAAGATATGAATCTGATTGCTGAATTCTAGCATAAGTTTCACTGAAATACAGATATTTATTCTTTATCAGAGATGATTGAAGGCTTAAATAGCGTCATTAAAATATGATATTACACATCTGGATTCGTGTAAAACTCTTGCTCATATAGAATTAAATTTAATCATCTTTACAAAATAAATATGACAACGTTATTTTTTACTTGGCTTATAATTTGCTTCATCAAAATAGCATTTTTCTCCCAGGAAATTAGTATTCTATTCTACCTGATGTATTTCTCAAATAACTTTTGACAAATAACAGGCCTCATTCAATTTGAAACCATACACGTTACAACGTACAACGAAATGACATCACGTCAAAGTATTTTGTCTTCAAGATTAAAACACAAGTCTTGCATTACAGATGTGCGTGTACACCCTTTGTCATGCTTACAGAAGAAAAACAATAAGGAAGAACTTTAAATAGCCCTCATCCCCCACTACAACATCCGCCTCGCGCACTTTTCCAAAAACAGTAACAGAAATTCTGTTCGTTTTTCTTTTCAGTCATTAAATCCACACTCATTTGTTTATCTTTTTTTCTGCTGACTTTTTCCGCGTCACGGTTTTCAACTGTTTCTCTTTTACAACTACATCAGTTATTTTCCTTTTTATTCGATTTCAGCTGGCAACACTGGCCTGAGCAGTCAAGTATAACCAATTTAATTAACTACACCCACCCGGATTGAAAATTCTAATTATTTACAGCATAGCTGTCGTTTTCAGTTGTTTTCTTTTTATTAATCATACATGGAGGTATTAAAATCGTTCCTGGAATTTTGTTAATTAATTCATGATATACATGATTGAATGCGTACTGTTCATTTTGTCCCATTAAATTGAAACTTTGATTTGCTGTATTTGCACAAATGTCGCATCATTAAAAATTTTACCCTTTTGTAATAAATTCGCTTAAACGATAATTACGTTCATTTAACAATGCGGCACTTAACTATTTACATACTGTATTACTCTGAAACTTAACTGTTAATTATTCCGGTTCATTTATAATTGAACTTTGCTTATGATGCAAAATATTCTTCTGAAATTAGAGCTGAAATTTCAATTTTGTTTTTCATAATACTTAAAGACTTTTTACAGATTTTAGCTCTGTAACATACATATAAACTATAACTTGTTTCTATAAAATTCAGGTAAAGAAATTCTCCTTTTATTTCCAAAAAGGAAAAAGAAAATGTGAATTTTCTCTAATATTCATTCAACATGGACATATTTCTCCGTATCGCATAGTTTTGTCCGAGAGAATTCATATTTTCTGGACGACTTCCTCTTTACTTTCCCACAAATGTTTCCCGTTCTTGTACATCCATAAGTTATTCCTGTCTTCTTTCGAATATCATTCATCATCCTCCATTGTACTACTCTTCCTGCATTTTGTCCTGAAATTCTCTTTCCAAGCATAACATGGCAATCTTTATAGTGGCGGTCACTTTTATGCTTCGTACGCTGCCGGGGAAGAAAAAAGATATTATTTTAATTAAAGTATTTCCATGTTGATGAAAACACTTTGCCAGCCCATGCAATTAGCTGAAAGGAGGTCTGGCATTTGTCTAGTAAATGAGCTTAGTTCGTAAGTGCTACTACGAGTTGAGATATCTTAATTGACTCTATGAATTATTGTACAGCCAATTTACGCCTAGAGGTCCCAGAGCTTTTAAAATGTACTCGTTATTTTGCTGTACAGGGTAATTAAAAAGTTGTATTGTTAATCTGTTCAGCGTTTAAAGAATAATGAACCGTATTCATTAGTTTTATATCTATTTACATTAAGGATGTAGTGTGATTCAAAATAATTGCACATTGACTTGACTTCGTAATGTGTGAGCAAACCCATCACAATGGAATATTCTGCTACTTGTACATCAGAGTGATGTAAACAAATTTTAAGGAAGAATGTAGCGATTAGCGGTATATTTACAACAAACATTTTGAGTATTGAAAAGTGAAAAATTGTAAATATGGCCCAGTATTTTTACCCCTATTATACGATTTAAAAACCGCGTGATGTGAGGGTTCATAGGAGTTGAAACATTCTATACATCAAGTTAAAATAAGCATCGTTTCATGCATCATAATATGATTTTAAATTGTTGTACTTTTTGTTAGTCAATTTTAAATACAGTATACATCATATTTTAATTCCCAAAAACAATATTCCGAACTAAAACAGATAGAATTAATAAAAGATATTATTCGTTAAGTAATTATTTTTTATAGATTATATGAAAAAGTTGCAATTAACTGTATTTTTTCTCTAGATGTTCAATTTTATTTTTCTTTCTCTTCTGGCACACAATTAAGCTGTGCAGTCTAATTGGCAAGATCGATAAATCTTTCCATTCTTCATACCCTATAGTCGTTACACTTGAAAACTTGCATTGAATGCATCTTTTCACTACTGAAAAGTCTGAAAAACCAACGTTTTCATCACTGGTAGTGCATGGGTGGCAATATCATCCGCAGTCACGTGACCTAATTTTGTAATGTACAATATCGAAACGTCACTAACCTTACACACTGTATAACTGTAACAATGCATAAATGATTCAGTATTTATTTTCACCATTCAACCAGGAAATATTAATTGTCAGCAATATTTTTCACAAACAGACATATATTCATAACTCTGCTGTCCGATTCGTGAAAAATATAATTTATCCTCCAAAATAATAAATTCACCACGTGCAATGGACCATTGCCAAACAATTCACTGAAGCCACCAACGAAACTCAGAAACATCAGCGCAAGAAGACCGCCCCTGGTGTAGTTTCCAACGAAGTTTTTCAATCCGGCTCGTAAAACGAGAAAATGTTTCATATTAAGAAAACGACCGTCCATTTTTATATACGATGCCTTCAGTGTAATTCAGTAGATGGCGATATAAAAATTCATATAAGGTTTGGACATTTTCGTGTTAAAGTTTGCTAAGAAAAATATCCTTTGATATTTTGCGTGCTCACTCTATTGTAAACATGAGGGCGATCAGTTAACTTTGGTCAAACATACGTGCTCTGTAGTTTTCCATATGAGAAAGACTGCCGTGGCAGAGAGGATGGAAGCACGATTTTAAACAGAATAAAAAGTGTGGACTGATAGCGTTAGCTGGTATCTGCCAACGAAATTGGAAACAAAGAATTCGAGAATATATTTTCATTTTGTGTAGGCTTTTTTTCCAGTGTCAACACAGAAAGGGAGGTTTTTATGTCAGTGTTATACCGCTTTTTTTTTCGACAAAAATGTTCATTTTATCCTTGTTTGTAAAGAGAAACACATTTGATCTGTACATTTGCTTAATGTACTGGTAATAATTAGCTTTACATCTTGGAGCTGTGAGATTTAATTATACATGATAATATCTAGTTATTCTGAATACTAGAAGCAGTAAACTTTAGTTATATTTAAGTTTTACATATTTTAGTTTTAGTGTTAGTCAAATGTATTTCTACTATTTGAACAGCATTGAAATGCAAACAGCAAATATGTTCTATAAACACGATATCGGGCGAGCAAATGCATTTTCAAATGCATACAACATATCTCTCTTCAAATAAACTTTGCACAACAACGTTCTCTTCAGCTAGTTAGAAAAGGAAGAAAATACTCATATTTTGATACCTACTCGGTCATAGAGAAACTTGCTAACTTTTTCACGATAGAACTTGTGTTTATTTGAACATTGATACTATACAGTGTTAGTTTCGTTCTCATCTCTGATCTTCCAAGGATACTTTGTTTTGTCATAAGACTGTCATCACAAAAGCTGTTTATCACTTGACTCAGGATCTAGTACCATCATAAATATTTGTCCTATCCACGAATATTTCTCTATCTCGCTATGTCCATGATTTATCTCAGTGTACTTCCTGTTATTTATCATTTTCGAGTGTTGCGTCTCCACCCCTTTCTTACTTTTTGCTGGTCTTACTTCAAACTTCTCCGTAACGGAGTAAGATGTTTTATCTCTAATATTTAGATACTTGACAATGTTGTATTGTCAAGTGCTAAATATTATCTGTAGTGTCTTTTGTCCTAAGTACCTCTCCAGGGAATATTATTTTTCTTCTTGATATATTTGTCAAAGTCAGTTTTATAAATATAGTCTTTCATTGTAATGGTATATATTTTAAATCTTCAATAAGAGTATTCTATTATTCACTGTGTTGCCTCTTTTAAAATTCGCTAAATACTCGCTTAGTACTTGAAATATCGCTCGAGCATCAGTATCCATTTCGAAACGAAATACACTGTTGAAAGATGCAAAAACTCACACATTCTAAGGGAAATAATTAAGCAAGTACCGTGCGCAGCTAAAGTGGCCATCATTAACCGGACAGTTTAGGGGAAAAATAACTGGAATGTTGGTAGACCGTTAGTGTGATATGTGGTGACGATAAAACACGCGCGGAAAAGAGGATATACCAAAACATACAAATGTGCGTCTACGTAATTGCAGCAAAACTTTAGTATCCTCGCATAAACTGCTCCGAGTTTGTAACTTCGGCACCAATTCACGAACATCGTTTTGCAACTGTTTCCTCCTTCTCTCTCTCTCTCTTTCTCTCTCGAGAAATTGATCGTCCGGCCATGGATTTCAGTTTATAACTGCACAGGACAATAATTAGCAGATGTGTTTGACGATATGACACCAAGTTTAATACCCGTATCGTAAAATCATCAGAACAGTTTACAGCAAGTATTGACCCAAATGGATATTTGTACACTTCCCCCTTCCAAACACTATACACTTTCTCATCATCTTTATTTATCTCTCCTCTTTCGTTCTTTGCGTTTATTTATCTTTCTTATTGTTCAGTTTGATGGTAGATTTGTCTTTTCTCCGCCTCGTAATTCTGCTTGTTTATCATGCCTACTGCACTTTTGTCGTTCCGCTATTTATAACCATTTAAATCTCAGTCATTTATTTGTATTTCCTCTTTCGTTATCTTATTTATCTTTGCATCACTTAAAATGTATGTCCCTTTAAAATTTTAAATATTTACAATTCGCTTAAGTACACTTGA
The DNA here is from genome assembly GCA_022063505.1 of Calosoma granatense. Taxonomy (NCBI): domain Eukaryota; kingdom Metazoa; phylum Arthropoda; class Insecta; order Coleoptera; family Carabidae; genus Calosoma; species Calosoma granatense. The sequence goes on from JAGJTL010000054.1 coordinate 3,341,625, forward strand.
CGTTATACCAACGGAAAAATCAACATCAAAAGACAAATATCATATTAGCGTAACGTTAGTCAAAGCTAGCTCGAGAACAAAGTACAGATTTAAATTTTATAAACTAGGTAAGGTCCTGGACTGGAACAACAAGTTCGCAATTTTGAAATGCCATTATGAAGTGTAAGTAATTTCGCTTTTGGCTGGCTGCATGTCGTTGATTCTTTTTGTGCAACAATAACATTTTCCTGACATGAAAGAACAAAGCAACGAAGGTATAAGAGGCACCTTGCAACACGGGAGTGTAGCGATGAGGAGGTGGAGGAGTAAGTAGATGAGACAGAAGGCACCTTACAGAGACACAAAGCCCGTTGTCGGTGACGCGGCTGCTGACGACATATACTCAGACCTGCACACACGGAGAGCTAAGAGTGGCTCATGTTCTTTGATAATCTCAAACCACCAAGCCATGAATCCACTAGGTCGCTTTAGTAATATGATTACCTTATAAGGATATGTAATACTATTATCACACATTGCACTATCCTACCCCCCTCTGTTATTGACTTTCCGTACTACAGAAATAGTATGCGAGTTTTATTGAAAAATATTCCTTGTTCTCCAATAGATACTTCCACTAGAATATTTAGAATTGTCTTGTCCGTTTCAATAAAAGAAACATTGATTTGTGTCTGTGCACATTTTAGTTTTATTTTGCTCATATTAATCCCATCTAGGGTGAGATCTTAAAATGCTTTGATGGATTTATAAAATTGTTTTGAACTTTTGCCAAACGATATATTCATTGATATTCAATCTTCATTTTCCTGACATGACTGCTGCGATTTCAATGCAACATTGTATTTTATTTTTGTCTATCTGTACAGAAGTTGCATGATGTAGAAGTTTTGCAAATCTAAAATTGATTCGTGGTATTCAGTGTGTGCATTACAAATCTAAATAATTTTCAAATACAAGTATTTGTATGTTTGTTTTGACTAAAGGGATATGAAAGCTTTAAAATATTTAATCATAACAGCAGATTTTTGGTTATATTCAATAAGGCTGTTTGCATTGCTAGCAATTCGTATGCATCAAAGAAAAAATATATTTTCTACAGATATTCGGAATGGAATTTATAATTTTAAATAAACTTTAAAGAGTTTATAGAAATAAACGATTGCATTTATATTTGAACAAATTGTTTGTTATGGTCAGCAATAAAATATAAACAGTGTGTCTAAATAATAATAAATGTGT
>JAGJTL010000054.1:3342991-3359253 GCA_022063505.1 Calosoma granatense
ATTTTATAAAAAAAAATAAAACAATATGACAGCTAATATTTGCACATTTCAAAACGCTATGTTCGGTTTTTTCTTGCAACACCCTGCATAAATACCATTACGAAAATGTGATTTAATTTAAAGATTAAATTTTACTGCTAACATATTTCCTGATCACACTACACACGTTCTTCACTTTAATCTTCGCTTCAAGCAGCCTCCATTATGAAAGCATGTGTCGCATCTAATTTATAAACGAAAATTGCAAACAGAACTAACACTGACATTTTCACTGAATGAAAGTGACATTTCAGGATGGAGGGATGATGGGACAAGCCTAAAATGTTATACAATAAACCTCAAGTTACACAACGAGCAAATAACATTGTCATATGCACAACAAAAGTACCACGAAACTATAACGAGGATGTTGTGCTACGAAATTAAAATAGAATATATTGTATTTCTGTATGAACGGTTGTTATATCCAGCTGTAATTGGAATGATGACAAGTATCAGCCTAATTAATACTCATTTACACACTACTGCGGTATGATTAAGATTGGTATGTGCATCCGAATAGCCCGGCATAGTTGATGGAAATGATGACAAATGAAATCGTCTCTTGCAGAGAATTCGTATATTAATAGCTGACCATAAATGATGATTAATTTTATGTGTTGGACTGAAATACATTTGTAACATGTTTTCAAATCCCCGCATGTAGTACCTGAAAACATGATTTTAGATTTTGGTGAACTCTGCAGCGCTGACACTCGCCGTTAATTCATGTTAAATGTTAATGAAATACGTGGTTAATAAATCGATATGTTATTTATGTGAAACAAGATACATTTAGGTCAAATGTATTCGGATTACATTAATTTAAAAATTCAGTACTGATGCGTAAAACCATTTTGAAATCAATACAATTTTCAATTACTTTATATTATTCTACGTTGTTTCTTCTTTAAAAACGTATTTTCTAGATGAAATTATATTATCCTTTCTGAAATGAATTGAAGTGTATTCTCGCTTTCTCTTTCTTTCTTTCTTTCTGTTTCTCGCTCCAGTACATATAATTTTATGTCCAAATCGCATAAATGTCGTCATCGTCATGTCTAATTTATTTGATATCGACATGAATTCGTGATTCGTCCTTTGTCTTACTCGTTAGAAATTCAGTAAAACAGTTTCAGATTCACTTTATACAGAGGTACAGAGAAATGCACCACCGTATCGTTGCACCAAAAGCCTATCCGTTGCGAATCACTGCTCATCATTGCTTTTTAGCTGAAGCCCTCTCTGTGAATTTACGTTTCTTCTCTTGGAAACGTTCCAATTTATTTGAACCGCGGATCCGTGATGGCAGACGTCAAGCGATGCGTGAATGTTAAGTGAAATTGTATTAATTAGATATGATATTAATGATACCAGTTAGCTATAGAAGTTGACATTATATTGTCTTCGCGATGAAATATGATGCGAATGTTTTTTGCTATAAGCATATCTCTTGAACTAATCACTAATGCAGTTAAGATATTTAAATATTGATAACGCTCCAAATATTTATACAGATGACTATATTATTATTAGTTAATACTGATTTTCAGTCAATCTAAATGATATTAATAACTATGGACAATATTGAAAGCCATTTAATAATTTAATACTTAATTTTGGATACCGGAAATGCATTTTGTTCTCAAATCTCAGTTAATATCGATAAGCACAGTATATTGTAATTACTGCAGTGTCATTAAATAATTCAGTAATTAGCGGTTTAATCACCCAAAAGTAATCCACAATGAAACCCCCAAGAGTAACCCCACGTAGCAGATTTGCTGCTGGTAATTCACAAAATAAATGAAAATATGAAAATTTCATAATCTAATTTAAAAACAGGCGACTGATTTTGTTCCATACATAAACAAACTAATATCACAGAAAACATATACAATGCTTTAAAGCATTATTTATTTTCATAGACGGGGCCGCAGGGGCACAAATATTTACGGTGATGCGAAAAAAAAACAAATTTCGCCTTAGCTATACACGGATATGAGATATAAATTGAACGTAAACATATATAAAATATATTTTGTAATTTAGTTTTGTTTCTCATCAGACTGGCGTGTATGGAAGAATGTTATCCAGGCATAATTCCAGTGTCTGGAGATACGTAAATTGTCAAGTTTCAGGTTGTGGTTTTTGTGCCTCTGGCTGGATTTGAAATAATAAGCCTCCACGTTGTGCATGTTGACGGAGAATAAACATTTTGTGTTAAGGTTTAGACCCTTACAATATATATATGTTTGCCGTCCCGGGTTCAGGAGACTTGTACGTATGTGTGTGGTTTGAATCTACCTGTGAAATTATAGTTTCGACCTTTGAAATTTCACATTAGTTATAAATACGCCCCTGATGGTCGTTTAGGTCGAGTAATAATTTCTAACGTACTATTCTCACATGCCGCACTATTAACTAATCAACTTACTTCATGGTTATTATCGTTTCATTATTTTATTAGCTGTATTTTAGTCTGTATAGTATGTTTCAAAATAATTGCACATGACTCCTGAAGACCCTCACAGCAAGCGATTTCTTAAACGGACTACAAAGATAAAAGTATTAGGCCGTATTTACAACTTTTCATTTTTCAATATTCAAAATTTGTTATAAGTATACCAATAATTGCTACATTCTTCCTTAAAATATTTTGAAACATACTGTACAAGGTACTTAAAATAATGATTTGTTACATGGATGATTATAAATTTTATATAATAATTATTCATAAGGGCGTGTTTTATATAAACACATGCATTTTACTACAGTAGACGTTCGATACCGTGAACACTGGGTAACGGAAATTCGGGCTAACGTGAACACACATCATAATCAGAAGAAAGTGAGTTGATTGCAACTACATTCAATTACTAAATGAACTGAGAAAAAAAGCAGTTCATAATAAACTAGTATTTATATGCATAACATAGTACTTGTACAATAGAATCATATTGTTTTAAGCATCAAATTAGCCTCTTGTTAACGTGTACTCTGTTTTATTTTTTTTCACGTTATCGAGCGTCTACTGTATTTTTTAAAATTACATTAACACTGCGCAATACATACACAATTTTAAACAGATTTAATTTAAAATGAATATTTAACATACAATGATTGTCCTGTATCTCCAAATTAAAAAGATATACCGGGTGTTGTAAAGAAACCGAACGTAGCATTTTGCGGTTTATTTTTTAAATGTGCGAATTTTTTTACCAGTGCATTTTAGATACACACCCTGTATAACTTAATATAATACGTGTGACCTGTTAAACAATTTTTATCCGGAATTTGCACAGAATTAAATTCACACCGGCTTTACATAATTCTCCAGTTTTTTATTGTTCACGTACCTTTTTATTATTAAGTTACTTCTTTTTCCTTTACATCATTCAGTCACCTCGACAACACATAAAACAAACGAAAAAGGACATTATAAAACAAGCGAATGTAGTAGTTTTTTCACTGAACAAAAACCCTGAATAACACACTGACAATTTGTCTGGTAACTTCATCTACTCACCCCCCAACCCTTTATGCGACGCTTGTGTTCTGCACAATGTATACGATGTGCCCGGTTTATTGTTCAGTGGCGGGGGACAAAGAGCTTTTATGAAGGCGCACAGCCTCATAAATTACTGGTAATTTTTATGCTGCGCCTGTGTCGAAATGTTAGCTATATCGTTCAGAGGTTAAGTGCGGCGTCATCTGGCCTAGAGTATGATAGAATGCCACTATTTTTTAGCATCGAATATAAAACTGTACTCTGTTCGCTGTTACACACAATCTAGACAGCTCATATATCACGGATTTATTGAAAAAATCGAGAAAAATTATTCACTTTACTTGAAACAAGCTATAGAAAACACCCGTCATTATTTCCTCACTTGCAGCGAAACTCCATGCAGTCTTTTCACGAAAAAGCACATTGTATTGTTCATCTTTCTATATTAACGGAAAAATCTCTGTAAATTTTAATTGAAATTAATTATCTCTACTCAATTCTCTAATCAACAAGCATTAAATCCGCTCGTCCACAGTTTCATTTAACAATAATTTTTATTTATGACCTCAATTTACACTCCTTGGAACGTTAATTAATTTTCATCAAAAAATAACAAAAGCGAACAAAAGAATAATGGCATTATTACTCATCCTGGATCTACAATTTCGTTCATATCGAAATACATTATCTAAAAACGTATTATTTCCCCTGCGTTTTTTTTTTTCATTAAGTTGCAGAATGCAATCCTATCAATACGTGTCATTGACACACAAGTTCGTTATCATTTCTAATAATTTTAGACATTTTTCTCCCGAGACAAATGTTCTACAGAATTGTGCTACGCAGCTGCTCGTGCAACATGTGAACATCACACTGTTTGACGGACCATAAATAACGTTGATATTGATTGAAACACAATTCGCGATATAAATGTGAAATTCTTGTACTTGTCATTGCAAGCAAAGTTTTTTACTCTGACAGCAGCCAATAAAACATACTCTTAACAACTATTGTATTCCATTTCATATCGAGAGTTGATGTTGTTTCAAAACTACAGACCACCACGTATTTTCAGATCTGATATTGCGGTTTACTGTGCTCCTGAGATCAACTACTCCCGGTTCAGAAACAATTTTTTGCCAGCTAATATCTCTAAAGTGCACTTGAAACTTTCGATAAATCGAAACTCACTGTAGATGCAGGTTCGAACGTTAAATGTGTTCAGCCATAACATGTTCCATTTTCTGTACTTTAATACAAAGTTAATTTTATACTAACACAAACTGTAACAATGTTCTACAATACCCTATAGCACAATTGAACAGTACATTTACAAATGTACTCATTTGATTAAAACAGAAATATATACGTTAACACATAGACTAAATTTCATTTTTTGCAGAAGTAGGTATAGTTTTATATTGAATACATACAGACAGGTCAATGCTGGTGCCATCTGTGTCAGAATTTACATTTGCCTATTCAGCGATTTATATAAAATACAGTTTGGATATTTTGTATTTGTTCGCCGAAATTGCAGGCAATGTGTTCAGTGACTTGAACGTGTGTTTCTGTAGTAACTAGAAGCGCAATGAAACGTATGAATTTAATCTATTCGCGTACGTAAATGTTCTCCAATTTCCAACACTACGGTGAACAGGTGTTGCCGGTTTGTTATTAAAACTAATAACTACCTTCTTCATAACGACAGTTGTTTCTAAATACATGGAAAAACTCTTCACTAGTGCTAGATGTTATTTGTCTAATTGTAGTGTTAGATTTTACGGTTATGATTGTTTTAATCTATAGAAATTAACAATGTTTATAATGTACTTGGAATTCTTAACATCTTTTAAAAGAATCAAGTTAGAATTCCAAAACATACTTGACATTTATAAGTAATAATCGTATACTGATATATTATGTGGAACTGGTTGTTGTTGATATTCGGGGATTTTTGTTGCAGGCGTTATTGCAGGCGCACGACGTGGTGGCACACGAAGTGTACGGTGAGGACGCGATGCGCGTGACACCGCCTCCACTGCTGCCCTACCTGAACGGCGGCGACGACCTGGATGGACCCAACGGGGACGTGGACATGGAGAACGTCACCCGAGTACGTCTGGTCCAATTCCAGAAGAACACTGACGAACCAATGGTAAATAACACTTAAATATGTACCAACAATATCCTGGAACTAATGATTTCCGCTAGCATAGTTTTCTTCAAATAATGGAAGATCTTATATATTCCTAATCGCTTTAATCATGTCCATCTAGATAGTTTAATTAATTACTAACTTTCTACTTAATAACCGTCATTTACAATTTATACTCTTACCATATCACATGAACCGCTACTTAAATAATTTATCACAACCATCCGTGCTAATCAAAAAGAATGTAACAATAGCTCTTGGAATAAACTCTACGCGACATAATAATCCTCATCGCGTCAACCCTGCAGGCTTAGCGTAACAAGCAATTTTACTTTAGCCTGGTTTATTATTCATTAACTGCTGCAAGCCTGTATTAAACAAAGGTGATGTTATTCATTGTGTGGTGTTTATAATTGCAAGTAAGTCTCATATAACATTCTAACTTTGTCCACAGGGCATAACGCTGAAAATGAACGAAGAGGGCAAATGTATCGTGGCACGAATTATGCATGGCGGAATGATACATAGACAGGCCACGCTACATGTCGGCGATGAGATACGAGAAATAAATGGTGTTCCGGTCATGAACCAGTCTGTTAACACGCTGCAGAAGATACTCGTGAGTATACACTGTACTCTGTTCAAACGGTTTTTCGTTCATTTTCTTTATCTCTGTGCAAATAGAACTTGCACAATTTCCAGGAACTATGCAATTCTGTGTTTATACATAAAAACATGTTATTCAGTTATTGAACAACTCGAAACTTCAAGTGTGTCAAACAGTAGAATGTGTGATAGATATTTTCAAAGTATTGATCGTGGATATTACAGTTAATAAAGCTGTATAGAATTTACGCTATTTATTAATTTTAACTGGATTATTTGCAGATACTTTTAATCATATTTGAAGCAGCAGTAGAGACTACAGAATATAGAAATATCTACTTGCAAATTTTCAATTTATATAATTATATAAACTGTGTTCTTCTTTCTTCTTGTGCAGTATGAATTTGTAAATATATCCCTGGTGCAATACTAACTTGTTATTCTTTGCACACAAGAGAAATGTATGCTAAATAACTGAGAAGAAAATGTATGCAAAATAACAACAAGAAGAAGTGTTCCGTGTTTGATTAAACTAACTTGGATGTAGATGAATAGCTTACTTATTTGAAGTTTATAATAAGTTTAACAAATTTTGCGAACAATGTCCTTGTTTTCCTTATTATAGAGATGAATAACTTTTAACTATTGATGGATTTTAACAATTAAAAGTTTGTAATACATGCTAGTTCGTAACTCAATGATTGTTTAAAATTGTAGATATTTCTAATGGTTATTTGGCATTTGGTGTATAGAAAAAAATATAATCACCAGTAGCGTAGTCAGAATTTTTTATAAATATGTATATTTACAAAAAGGGGGTAAATAATTATATTTTATATAGCCTTGCTATGCCACTTTCAAGCACCTTGTGTCGCTTAATGCGCAAATTGTATAATTCGAAGAGATCTTTACTAATACTATAAATAATTAGCACAATAAATCCTTATTAAACATTAATTACACATATAGTTCATATATACGTTGTTAAGTGTTTTTAATTAGTAACTTGCAAGCATACATTGCTGTATATTATAATTACAGCACAGAGAACATGAAGAACTAAATATCTCTGTATAATTGTTTGTAATTTGGTTAAATATATTGATACATGTTTTGTGTTACAGAGGGAGGCTCGTGGTTCGGTGACATTCAAGATTGTTCCTTCATACCGTAGCGCACCACCTCCGTGTGAGGTAAAAGTAAGCTCTTTTTGTTCATTCCCCTGTTACTTTAATATTCCTCCACCCCCTACCTGCGACCACCAACAGTTACAACTATTCTAGTATCAACAATACTTCTTACTTTATGTCTATGTGTTCAAAACGATTCGTGCGCTTAACGTTCTTATATCATTCAACTTTTTCTTCTTCCTCTTCCTGTGGGTTTCTTTTCGTTTCTCTAATTAGAGATTTAACTCTCTCTCTCTCTCTGGCTGTCTCTTAAGCACCAGCTTAACGTCCAATAAAATTAATTAAAGTACAAAAAGTCGATAATTACAAAGTTTTCTCGTAAATTCAAAGAATCCACAGCGTTATTTATCTGGCTAGAATTATCAAGTAAATTAATTGCCATTTCTTTTTCGTTTCTACAAAAATAATAAAGTTCTGGAATCTAGTTCACTTTATCTATAAAGTTTTTACATATTTTTTTCTTACTTTTGCATAATTCCATCTAATATCCAACGATAGTCTATAATTAAGTTTAAATTGTGCACTAGAAAAATATTATCCTACTTCATTTTTTAATTAAACGTCTATAGAAATTAAAATTCTAAGAACCGAATATTGATTTTGCTTTGTTCAATGTATTTGTACACGTATTCATGCGTTGCTCATATTACTTTACATATTTTTTTATTCGCTCTTTTCCGGTTTTATAATTCAACGACTCTGTATTCACAGTTATTTTCATTTAATTCGTTGAATTTCAAAATCAAAACATTTCTACCTTTATATTTCACTTGTTATTCTCTCTGCAAATTGCTTTCCCATTTGCTTTTATTCGTATTGAAATAATTATTCAGTTCCGTTTTGTTACCCGAATCAATGTAATCACGAAAGGTTACAGGTAACGTATTATTATATCTATAAAACCTTGTTATGAAAGGAAAGATTTTCATAATTTGTTTAATAAATTCAATCTTCTCTTGTTAAATATATACCTATACGTATAGATGTCTATCAAAATCTACGAACTTTCTAGATAATTCTCTCTTATGATTCACAACATAGCGGTTATTTTTGTCAATCATCTTCTTACAATTATTTTCCGTTGCTATTATTTGATTGGTTGTTTTCTTTCGTTTGTTTTCCGTACATACTTGATGTTGTGTTGTTTAGTGCTCGTTGTCCAGTTTAGTAAATGTCCATTGGTCCCTGTCAACTTTGTCTGTATCACACCAGATATATTATTGCATTATTCAGTCATTCAGAATTATTTATATACACACACACATAATTGTATATTTGTTATTTATTTGCGCAATATTGTCTGTTTACTAATTCACCAAATATCATATTTAGTTTCCTCATTTGTTGTGTGTTATTGATTTAATGTAATTCATTTTGGTGGTATGTTTTGTTTTATTTTTTGTCTCCGTTTATTTTACCTAGTGAACAGACAGTATTACGTTTGTTTATACATACATTGTACATATATATATATTTTATCATGAAATTTAAATTTGTAGCGCTTAGAATTATTCGAATTCAAAACTGCAAAATTAATTGTGTTTCTTTTTTGTCCGATTTGTCTAGTTGTTCAGGATTAAACCACTGCCAGTATTAGTAAGTACATACTTATCTGGTGTGATGTGGAACTGCTAGTATATATTTATTTATACGTATATAGTTTGGCGAGTAGTAGAAACTATACATATATACATACATACATACATACATGCAAGTGCACAGCATTTACCTGGCACGCTACATATGCACATACATATTCATGTAGAAAGCTTGGAATCATCTTCAAACTCAAACTAAATTTGTTCTCATATATGCATTCATATCTACGATAGACCATATTTGTTCATTAAATCAGCAAACATTAAAATACAACTTGCGTAATACGTTACTAATATTTGGCATGAGTAGAATATAATTTTATACCAATATTCTGCATCTGGCATATTGTATCTGTTATATGATTTTGTTGCATGTTTCAATAAAATAAGTTGAAATATATTTCATTCATTTGCTTGTATATTTTTATTTCAATTAAATAATTTTCATTGAATTTATCTTCTAATTTTCGTATCAATTCGTTGATGCTGTATGAAGTTACATATTTCGAAAACTTTTCAAAATTGCATGGTATATTAATTTAAAAAAGAAAACGTATACTGTAGATTAATTAGGATTCCTTGTATAAACTTTCCCGTTCCCCGAGTTATTTAATATTGATTTAGTAGTTGGTTAGTTAACGTTTGAATCGTGGTGTCTACAGTCGCTCGCAATTGTTACAGATTTTTGTTCGAGCACAATTCGATTACGACCCATTGGAAGACGAACTAATACCATGCGCACAGGCTGGCATCGCCTTCAAAACAGGAGACATTCTACAAGTAAGACAAACTATAATCTAAACATTACCCGAAATTGTCCCTTGGAAGAACAGAAATTCAATTTGATCTAGAATTAAACAGAACAATATTGAACCGCTCTACTACTATTAAATGTGATATTTCAAGTTCTATATAATTGTATATGAAACTTAATATTTAAATTTATTATTAGAACCACGTAACGTTCATTATTTTATCAGATTGAAGGAAGTTGTAAATATAGTAATCTTTGTTGTGAGATACTAATAATATCACTGTGGAAAAAGTATATTGTTCATATTATTATTTGGTAAATTCTTTACAAAGTTCAAATCCATCAATGATTGCTAATAATGATAAAATATCCTAAATACTATCGTAACTTTATACAATAATCAATGGATCTTTGTTCCAAAAGAGTTTATTGAGATGATTTATAGTGTGTGTACAATGAAATATTAGCACTACCGTCTGAGCCTGTACGTAAACGTTTGTACATTGTTTCAGATCATAAGTAAAGATGACCATCATTGGTGGCAAGCTCGCAAAGATAATGCAGCCGGTTCAGCTGGACTTATCCCCTCCCCCGAACTTCAAGAATGGAGAACAGCCTGCGTTGCTATGGAGAAAACTAAACAAGAACAAGGTACACACATAATAACACTCACATTAATCAATTATACCAGCGCGATATATACTTTTACTCGTACGTACATCAAAGAACAAATTTCGTTTATGGTTTTTTTGCTGTCCTTTACGCGGTTATTATTTTCAGTATATTGATGAAAACGCGAGCTTATAAATCGGTTTTCTCAATGTAGACACGGATATTACAATGAACGGAGCACTAAAGTTAACTTTGAGAATATGTCCCTCTTGAACGTATATGTGTTTACATATTACCTTTGCAAGAAGAATCTCAAAATTGAATTATATATAATCGAGCGTTGAAGTAAAGAATAATAAGTAGTTTTTATATTATACAAAGCCCTTTCATTGAAGTAATATTTACAGAAATAATAGTACTTGTCTCTATCACAATATTTTTAGATATATCTTTTCAAAATGCCAGAATTTCTTACAAGTTATACATACTTTAATATTACTACTTTTTTGGTACAAAAGTTACTCTGGAATTTGGAAGATGTAATATTAATAGTACAATATAATGTATAATTAATTTCAATGTACATAATTCTGTTTGAGATTCACCTTGTTTAACGAAACATATTAACGATAGTTACACGAAGTTCTGCTCATTTCTCAATATTGATTTTAGTCGCTTGAACATTGACAAATAGGTTTGTAACTAACTATACTAAGACATACTTTCCAGCAGTTCTCAAATGTTAACTGTGTGGACATACAGAACGTATCTATGCATGGATGTAACTAATTGACGTGTATTTGAGTACCGCATGTAAATGTTTAACTTTTGAACGTTTTCTCGCAACTACAGATCACATGTTGACTACACAACCTTTGAATGTTACACACCATATATACATGGAACTGTAACACACACACACTCAAGTACATAGACACACATTATTGTACCAGCCCTTGCCCTATCTGTTTACCCTTAATTATATAATAGAGTCAGTGTGTTAATTAGTTGATATTGATGATGATGATGATGTTTGGTTGTGCGTAAAGAATTGAATCACGTATTTTCTATTATCTGTATTGTCGAAACGCAAGACCCGGAGGCTGAAGGTGGATGTTCGTCGCATACTAATGGCTGTGACGGTTCTACAGGTAAAATGACAGCCTGTACTTGCCACCTCACATCCCTATTATTATACTAATTAGAGTTCGCAACATGTAGTAGATCATTGAATTCCCGGAATGTTGATAACTAGTTGTACAATCCAAGCATGTCATTATATACTCGTACATATAGATTATTGACGAGGAATGATAGATCAATGGATAATTATGTGATATCCGACATGCATGTAAAATCACTATTAGCGTGTACAGTTTATCTTAACTTAAATTTAAATACTATGGTTATAACTTCAAATCTAAGTTGAAACTAAGTTTTACATTGACTGTGTATTTGAAATGAATATTTTTAAACATAACCCTAAGCATGTCCATTTTAGACCTAAATTTATAAAATAGTCCTTCGATTCAACAACCATTGTGAATGAAAGTATAAACGTTATTAGTAATTAAAAAGAAAGATGACTACATCAAACTGTGAATGGTACTAAGATGCATGAATTGTTTTCTTAGATTTTAGCTCATTCTCAATTTGTCAATCAGGTATGTTTTCTCAAAATATTTTTGAGACATATATTGTTTTTAGGAATTGAATTTTATATGTTTAGTATAACTAGTATTAATAATCATGATGAATATTTATACATTATTAATGCTAATATATTGTATATATTAACAATATTTACAATATTTTCTACATGGCATGAAGATACATCATTTTGAGTATTTATAAAATTTATATAATTATATAAATACTTTGTGTTACATAAATTATTTACATAAAATTTTCTCTTTTAAAAAATAATGAGGTATTGATTGTAAACAGTGCGTTATTTCAGTTGAATAAATAACGTTAATTAATTGTTCATAAATATAATTTAAATTTGTTTACTCTCATTCTGTGTTTAATTATACCTTTTTTGTACATTTTCGTTCGTTTCAGTGTTACATATTTTGTGATCTGCTGGAAATGTATTTTTAATTTTTGAATCCGATTTTTCGATATAGATTCGCAACTTGAACCGTTTTTTGAATTGCAACCTTTTTGTAATTTACTGTTCGTTTCGGAAACTTGATGTTAAATTACACTGAACGTGAATGTTGACAATATTAAATCGAATTCAAGATTGTTATTAAAGATTATTAAATTCTAGCGTTATCACGTTAATGTTCAGTGTGAATTAACTTTAGAAATTCAGGATTCGCACAGATATTAATCCATTGGGGTGTGACGTTATTTTGAGTTATCTTTGTTACAGTAAATTGCTCAATTTTCGGCCGGAAGAAGAAACAGTGCAAGGACAAGTATCTAGCCAAGCACAATGCTGTTTTTGACCAATTAGATTTAGTAACGTACGAAGAAGTTGTCAAGTTACCAAGTAAGTATATACATATGCAACTGTATGTGTGTGTGTGTGTAGTTGACAGTTTACAATATTAATGAATCGTAGTGTCTGATCCAGCGTTCCAGAGGAAAACACTGGTTCTTCTCGGCGCCCACGGGGTCGGACGAAGGCATATAAAGAACACACTGATAGCGAAACATCCCGATAAATATGCATACCCTATACCACGTAAGTTCTCAATTATATTTCAGTAAATAATACTGAAAAGTTTTTGCAATGACACCAGTTACATTTGAATGAATAACTTCGAATCTCTCTCATAAAGTGAGAGATTCGAGAGAAGTTTAAATATTGTTTATTTGTATTTGACATCAAATGTAATTTGTGTAGAATATTTGGGATACTATGCAATAATGCTTGTAAATGCTTCAGTGTCAATAATTTTATTTGAATTAATACGTTATTAATATAGTTGTAGTTATTATTACATCGTAAACTTATAGAATTAATCAATGTTTAATATATATGATCTTATTTTAGATACGACGAGACCACCAAAACCAGATGAAGAAAACGGAAGAAACTATTTCTTTGTATCGCACGATGAAATGATGGCCGATATTGCGGCCAACGAATACTTAGAATACGGTAAGCAATTAGTTATATTTCATACAAGAAAACTTTCGTGAAGTGCAATTGCAACATGATAATCCATTAGATTAAAATGTTCTTTAAGTTTATAGATTCAAAATGAGATAGAATGCAAAATTAGCAATATTACAAAATTATTTATCTGTAATAGAACGTTCATATTGCAAGATTTCATTGATTGAAAGCGATATTTGCACTGTTCTTGCAACTTAATATAATTATTATATTTTTAAAGTAACATTTCAATGGACTGTACTGCACATGTGTATTACTGTATTTCCGCAGGCACTCACGAAGAAGCTATGTACGGAACTAAACTAGAAACTATTCGAAAAATCCACCAAGAGAGAAAGATGGCGATACTGGATGTGGAGCCGCAAGCGTTGAAGATATTGCGAACCGCTGAATTCGCACCGTATGTTGTATTCATTGCTGCGCCTGTTCTACAAAACTTAGCTGACGTAAGTCACCGGTGTTGTTCCGTGTGGAGATGTAGCTCTAATGTTTGATTGAATAATGTTTTTACAGTACGATGGAAGTTTGGAAAGGTTAGCTAAAGAATCCGATATGCTGCGTCAAGCGTACGGTCATTTCTTCGACTTGACCATAGTGAATAACGATATCGAGGAGACGATCGCAGCACTGGAAGCGGCCATCGAACGAGTGCACACCACTCCACAATGGATCCCAGTCTCCTGGGTATACTGACAACGACACTCACCTTGTGAATCAATGTCATCACTGAAACACCTCTAGCCTACCCTACCAGACGTCATCGTACCCTCGAGTTATTCCCCACACGTATAGCAACAACACACGCAAGTATCATCATCAACAAGACGAACAACAAGACGAAGAACAACTCTTAACAATCAACATTACAACATCAATCATTACAACAGTCACGACAACAACAACAAGAACAACACTGATAATGATGATGATGATGATAATACTGATTGATGATGATGATGATGATGAAGATAAAGTATTGTTCTAATTTTAATACTGTTGTGTTCAGAACTGCCACAGAACATCTGGTTTGGTTATATCTCTAACGAATATATGAGACACTTGATCACTGCACCTACTATCTATTTTTCTCCCTTTGAAATACAAGTACATTCTTACTAAAGAAAAACTAAAAACCCATGTAACATACAATCTATATAACTTCGTGCGAATTATATTATAACAAAATATTCTCTTTATAAACAAACACACACAACTCTGATCGACTATATACTACTACGATAAATGTTTACGTTGATGTTTCTCAACAAATATTGTTTGTTACTAAGTTGAAATGTACTGGATACGTACAGGAGCAATACTTGTATGTGTATGTACACACTACTTACATATGGAGAATTTATGTGATTATTTGTACTACTTACAATGGCTGTCATATGGTATTTAAACAGAAGAGACCTTAATATATTATTATTTTATCATATATCCTGACAGGTATTTATAAATAACATATTTATATATCATTTTAATATGCTTGCATCTTATTTTCAATATTGCTCAAATTTTATATATGTAATAAAGAATCGGAAGAATTGTTCATTCGGCACTAGAAATTAAGGTGAATAATGGTAAATAGTTTGAACTTTATGTTACGAATGTTGTATGCTCCGTTTTGTTTGCAACAATATTTAGTGGACAATTCTTTTGATATACATTGTATGCTGGTAATCCAAGGAAACAGAGTCACAGTGTATGTTATCAATTTTATATACATACGAGTATATATGCATACTTATAACTTTATATATTGTGTATAGAATTCATACTAAGATGACTGTGTGTCTATTTGTAATAAACTGACAGTGACTCGTATTCGCTGATTAACAGTGTACAATATACAGTTATTTTTATGGGAACTACATATTTCAAAAGTGAACATTGGTATAAGGGAATTGAAGTGAAGATATTTGAATGTATTTTAATTAGTTGATTTAATTTTGCTTTCAGTTTGTCGAACTGTGTAAAATGAAATACACTCACACACACACACCCATACACAAATATACATAATGGATGGATATTAAATTAAACACTAATGAAATAATATACATAGCAATCACAAGAGGTACATAAACATAATTATACAGAACTACTTGCGGCGAAAGTAGGAACTGTTTGAACTTCAGGAACGGAAGTTATCGATCAACGGATTTCCGGAAGTATTCTAGTAAATACCATATTGGTTATTGCAAACACTCAGAACACATTACGGTTCACGAGCTAGTAAAGTAAATTTATAAAACAATGAAGCATAATTAATGTTGCCATGTCGTATTATTATTGATTATCATTACATTTTACATTATTACTATAATTACAAGCAAACAAACACACACACACACACGCATACACGTAACATTACTAAATGTTATAAATCTATAAATGCGTTGTATGCATGGGATGTATAGCGAAATTACATCCCAACATGCATACATACATACATACATACATATATGTACGCATTCATTGACACAACTACACACAAATAACAGTTATAACTGCATTGTGTGATGATTGCAATTACAACTACTACTATTCATCATAATAATATGTTGTTTATTTCTGAATTTGTTTTTCTAATAAGTGCAGTGAACCTGTATCGTGATAATATTATACATAAATTAATAAAAAAAGTTATTTAAT
>JAGJTL010000054.1:3420886-3432464 GCA_022063505.1 Calosoma granatense
ATAAGACTGATGGTAATATATAGTTGATTATAATTAAGAATATAATGTTTATTATTAATTTTAATATAATGAATGTGTGTTTGTGTGTTACAGCAATAGGTAGGACGTTAATACCGAGGTATTTTCGTAGTATATTCGAAGGTGGTGTAACTGAATTGTATTATAATATGAAACATCCGAAGGAATCGTTTCACAATACGAGTATCACCTTGGATTGTGACCAGTGTACAATGGTTACGCACCATGGGAAACCGTTATTTACTAAGGTAACCAGATAATTTTATTAATTACAATTATATAGAAAACACTATCAAATTGTAGTAACATTAAATTACTAAATGTTATATTCAACAGCTATTCCAGTTAAGTTAGTTTTTACGTGTATATCTTAAGAAAATAAACAAGTTTAAATATAAATTAACTGATTTAGATTTTTAATTAAAACTATTTTGCATGTTTATGTATATCTATTTAGTAAATATATCTAGATGAAGATTGTACAATGTATATAATATATGTATGTGTGTGTGTGTATATGTTATAGGTGTGTACAGAGGGTAGACTAATTCTGGAATTTACATTTGATGATTTGATGAGAATCAAATCATGGCACTTTTCAGTGCGAACACACAGAGAGTTGATACCCCGGTCTGTAGTTGGTATGCATTCGCAACAAGATCCCAGCATGTTGGATCAGCTGTCGAAGAATATAACGCGCCAAGGTATCACAAATTCTACTCTCAACTACCTCAGGGTAAGTAGATGTATATACATATGTATTGTATAAATACTATACATATTACTAGATATATAATAATGATATTATATTGTGTTATGTTATACTAGTTATGTGTGATCCTCGAACCCATGCAAGAACTCATGTCTCGGCATAAAGCGTACGCGCTTAGTCCGCGGGACTGTCTGAAGACGACGCTGTTTCAGAAGTGGCAGAGGATGGTTGCCCCGCCGGGTAAGAGAGGTACCACTTTCATAAACTCTATAACAACGGCGTTGTTCACTTTGACCCTCGTACGTTGATTGCACACGGTGCATACTTTATTAACGGTCGCCAATGTCTGTTCACAGAATCCCAACGACCCGCCAACAAACGGCGGAAAAGGAAAGGATCGAATTCCGGTGGAGCAGCGAACAATGCACCACCAGTACCAAACAAAAAACGATCACCCGGACCAAATTTTTCACTAGCATCTCAAGTATGTCCACCGTTACACTAACTACCAGTACTGTCCAATATTACACACATTGTCTTATTTTAGCTATAGAGTTCAATACATTGTACTTGAATATGTATATAAGTAAGAATAATATTATTATCATTGGACAATACTGTGTTTTAGTGAAATACTACTAAGTATTTAAACTTGTACAGAACAAAGACTGTAGCTTAAGTTTCTTCTATTTTATAATAAACTCAATGTACATGATCTCGTTACGAATTTTACCAGCAGATTTAATATATTGTGTTACTTTGCATGATGTTCTATATAATATCAATAAATAACTGTAGAATCCAGTATATTTTTATATTAATAACGAAACGCAGACTATTGTCTATGCTAAATAAGAAATGATCCATGTACATTGACTGATATAAAACATCTTGTACATATATGTATAAATGTATATCTATACTAGGTACACACATATATAACTAATGTTGTAGACATATGAGATGAGAGTGTCGTGAGTGGGATGGTATTGTTATAAGAATAATTGTGTAAAACATGTTCGGTAGGACGTAATGGTTGTGGGCGAGCCATCACTGATGGGCGGTGAATTCGGGGACGAGGATGAACGTCTGATCACGCGACTGGAGAACACACAGTACGATGCGGCCAATTCGCTGGAGCACGACAACCACGGGTTCCATGCCGATTCACCGATGACCGGTGCCAACTCGTGGGGCGGCCCAGTCAGTGGTGATCGGGGCCCGGGTGGTGTGGGGCCGCCACAGGGTAATACGCCCTCCAGTCAGGACTCTGAGAAGAAATCACCCGCGGTGAGCCAGTGATGTTGAGTGTGAACCCATGTGTTTCTGTTTACTGACCAGAACTATATAGTGAACACACCACGCGCGATCTAATAATATGAATGAACGAACACACACACACGCCCGCCCCGCCCCCCTCTCATACACTGTTGTTGTGAATCAATTGAATCTCTTCTCAGTCAGTATTCTGCTGTGCAGTGTGTCATTGTGATTGTGACGATATGGGATCGAGGGATTGCAAAACGCACCGTGAACAGTGTCCTCTAGCGCATTGTTTTTATTACAATTTAATTATTTTTATTTAAATATATATATATGAAAATTTATAAATATATACAAAATATATATATGATGAAGATGATGATGATGATGATGATGAAGCAAAAGACGATGATGCAAAGAAAAATAAACACTTGGCGAATAGAGATGATGGATTGTAAAAGAACCAGAGAAGATTTAAATATGCATTCAAAAAGAATTTTTATAAGACAAACGCGTGAAACAAATTTATTGAATAGACCGCGCGTCTACATCACATAGGCTCGTACGCATTTGAACGAGTTAGAATTGTAATAATAATTCTATATGAGTAAACAACAAATTGGTTTAGCTCAGTTCCAATTCATTTGGATAGATGCAGCAACATTGTTCTTGGGACAAAGTACCGTCACGGGAACAGAAAGTATGTAGATAAAATAATAATTTGTAATATGGACGGAACTCTCTCCCAATAACGCATAAATCAAGCACTACTGAGCAACAAGTAATTCATTCTGTTAACACAAATTATATATTTGTTAATTCGTATGATTTTCTAAAAGAAACAGAACAGACACTAATGATTAATTTGTCAACCATTTGGAATTGTATAATTTTTGTTAAATAGAGTTCGAGTGCGCGCGCGCATTATGTGTGTATTGTACGTGCGTATGTTTTGTTGTGTATGAATAATTGATTGCAGGAAGGGAAGCGACGTACGTACATATATGTCAGAATGTAAGGAGAATGGATTAGATGACATCATATCTCCGGATAAAAGCACACAATTTTCCGCTATGCTTGTTTCTGTCATTCTTAATTAATTTTATTTATTATTTTTTGATTTTACTGACTATATGTTGTGTGATTGCCAACTGTGTGGGCAATAATCGTTTCACACTGATTCTGTATGGTGATAAAGTAACTATTATAGAATTGGGCGAGTTTTTGATCGGAGGATCCTAGTCCACAGTTCCTATTCTGTTTATAACGGGTGAATGTTTTATATATATATATGTACGTTAATAATTTACTGTCTTACGAGTTTCTTGTCACTCAATGATGTGCGCAATGTAATACCACATAACATCTGACTATTCTCTTACGGACATATATATGTACGTACGTGTAGGTATTTGTGTACAGCTGGAATGGCATGAATGAATGTAATAATGATTGACTGATTGATTGATTGATTGATTGATATATTATATAAATGATATGACAAACGTGTTATAATTGATAAATATAACACATAATGACATGAAAATCGGAGTCCGTCTTGGCTTCATATCTCTAGCAACAATTTTGTATAGTGAAATTAATTGAACTGTAACATATAAAATAAAAATGGTGATTAGCATCCACATTGTGATGTATTTTATACAAAAGTCTGACTGCTGACAGATGTTGCGGACACTTTGTTTTGATGCAGACAATTGTTTTAGTGTTTGGAGTGCAAAGTATCAAGTATAATTGATATGATAAAGAGTTCATTATACTTATTACGTTCATTGAGACGGTGGTGAACATGGATGAGACTTGTATGAGTATTTTTCACATAGAGGAGAGTCTCACACTCTACCTCTCTTTGACTCTAACTCTCTCTCTCTATCTCTATCTATCTCTCTATCTCTCTCTTATTTGCCGCTGTATGTATGTAAATGTATTTTTACAACTCTTTTGTCAGTAGTTGTGTGTGTTTGTCTTATCCTCGTCCAGGTTGTTCGTTCGGTTTTATTTCCAATTTGGATTGTAAAAAAATAACCTGATGTGAAACGGAGTCTGTGTGATGTACAGCACTCCATTATTTGCAACGTCACAATACAACATTCACAAAAATCCGACCACATTTCATTCACCAATCAAACAAAATCCCATTCACCTAATTGTTTTTTTAATTATTATTATTATTATTATTATTAACAAACAACAAAAGTTTTACACAAAATGTATTAGTCGCATTTTTATATTTATTATTTCATATGGCTCTACAGATACGTAAATAAAGTTATGTTAACAAAAAAACAAAAACTTGCAAATATACTCTTCTTTTTTCTCTCTGTGAATAAATCAATCTAAAACCCGTACAAACTATACTGTTTATATGTATGTTACATGGACAATTTGTCCAATAGAATACATAGAATGTTTTCATTCCAAATTCAATTAGTACTACAGCTGTCAACATTCATACATTCAATAAAGTAACTATTCTTATTTACATACATGGTTAATGATTAAGTTCATATTTAATATTTACGTTCAAAACTATTTCAGATATTCATTTAGAAGCCTTTCGATAAATAGTGTAAATAAAATTCAAAACAAACACTGCGAATTCTTTTTCCCTAAAATATATTTCAAGTGTACAGTCATCATCAGGTAAATCTCTGTTTTTTTGTAAAAAAAAATACAATGTATTATAAAACACATTACAAATGTGCAAATTATTATCCATAACATAACAGAAATATTCTTAATAAAAACTACAAATAAATACATACAAATACTGCATATTTTTATCTATATATGTTGCAATGTAAAAAAATTAAAACTTCATATTTAAATTTGAGTGGACTATGGGATGACAGCAATAAAAATTCAAATTAATAATTGTGTATTAATTTTATTAATTACCAATTATCACCTTATTGTGTTTTGAGACAAAAATTTTATCATTAAATGTTTTGACACCAACTAAAAAATCTGTAGTGTTATTAGGAAATACGTTGTAAACAATTGTAATATGTGACGTTGGAAGAATGAAGTTGGAACGATAGCATTTTAGTGTTTCCAATAAAATATCAAAATAAACCATGTACATTTATTTCTTTTCAAGTCTAGTAATCTAATGTTTGTTATATCCAAGTACTTTCTGCCATCTCCGAAATCAGATAAATTCATCATTTACATGTGTATCTAAATCTTAATACAACACTTTTCTTTATACTATTTAATTATGTCAGTTTTTCAGTATTAATTTGAATTTGTTTATTCTGTTTTTGTATGTATTTAATGTTATATGTAGAAGAAATATCAGTCGGAAGTATACGGGTATACACGGTGCAAAAAAAAAACAAGGGTTATAATGATAGGATTAATATATGAAAATTTTCCTTTACTTTTATAAGGTTAAGAAAATATATTAATCATGAAAAACTGATAAAAATATATGAAAACCTTCCATTACAGTCTTAGTAGATTTTAATTGAAGTTGTCAGTTATTGAAAAGATTCTTACTTTATTTTTCTACCATACGTTCTTATTGCATAAATTTCGGTAATACTTATTTCAAATTAATAATTGCTTTGAAAATATAGTTTACAAGTTTTATTATAATTTATTTTACACTTACATACTTTAGTGTGTTAGGTATTTTAATCTTATATTACTTAAATGTTAATAATTATTTTATAGTATATTTCTTATAAATATTAATAAAACCATTGATGTGTGTTGTCATCTCTACTTTATCCAGTTTATATGACTGCGTATGGGTAAGCAGAATAAGCTGAAATAAAATAAACATTATTCATTTAGAAATGTTCTAGACTGAAGCATGTTAATCTGGATATACCGTATGGATAAGTGTAGTATGGAGATGCTACGGTGTATGGCGAGTACAGAGCCGAATATGGACTGGCATAAGTGTAAGCCAATGGAGCTCCATAATACAAGTTAGGTGCAGGTGCTGCTAAAATTGCTGACAAAATTCCGAAAAGAATCGCAACCTGAAATTCAAATTAAACAAAAATCAAATGTATGTATTGCAGAATAATTTGAAAAACTAAATTTGTTTAAAGAACAATAAAACAATCATTATTCTTCTGATCTAAAGAACATATAAATATAAAAATATCTGTAATGTATATTAATATATTATCAAGAAACATATACATATGGACGGTGAATATTATACTTACAGGTAAGTAATTTAATTCTACTTTGATATAGAATAATTTGTTAATAATTATATTTGATATAACATCAGATCTTATATATTTCATTACGAAACTAATGAACACATGTATGTATGTATGTACTTACAAGCATGGCGGATTTCATTTTGCTATTGGTATTGTATTGAACACTTAATCACAGTTTGATTCTATAAAAAACACTGATTACTCAGAGACACATTCCTAGATATTTATATCCTGTATGACAGACTGTCCCACCACTCATTATTATCAACAACATCCTTTTTCTACGCATAAGTACGCAGATCACGCACCATGCATACATTGTTATATAATAGCATTGGTATTGAACACGATCTAAAAGAGATACATTACCGAACCATTCCTGGCGTCTGTGTCCCAATGAACGCCTTGAGTTTATTCTTTATAGTGTCTTTGTATTATATTCTATTAGGGTTTGTTTGTCAATAAAAAAATTGTACATTCATTTAGGTACAATCATAAAAAGTATGATATTTTTCCATTTCAAAACTTGGTTACAGAAATACAGAAACCAATAAATATGACTACGAAAAAATAGGGTAAACTATAATACTAATAAGTGTTAAAAGACAAATGTACAGTACTGTTTCTCATATAGTATGTTTGAAAATAATTGCACATTGACTTGGCTTCATAACGAGTAGGCAAACCCATCAGTGCGAGATGTTTTGTTAATTTTACATCAGAGTAATATTACTAAAATTTTAGGAACAATGTAACGATTAGAGGGTATATTTACAACAAACATTTTGAATATTAAATAGTGAAATATTGTAAATACGGCCCAATACTTTTACTCCTGTAATTCGCTTAAGAAACCGCTTGCTGTGAGGGTCTTCAGGAGTCATGTGCAGTTATTTTGAAGCATGCTATACTATTTTTTTGTTGTATTGAAGAAATAATTATAACATAAAAAGTACATACTATCTAGGTATATAAATTAAACTAAAAGTATCTAATACTTGAATACTGCAAGGGATTTTGATAATTTTTTATTCTCTGAAGGAGGTTTAACATTTTTAAAAGCACGAAGAAGACAGCACTATGTGCATGTACACATGAAATAATTAAGGAAGCCAGTTAACGATCGTAGCACAGAAATAATATGTAGGGAAATACCAATGTTCCATTCATACTTAATTAATATGCCATACTGCTAAAAATATTCAATGTCGTACAGTGTATGACTGTACAATAGATCATTAAGTCATCATATTTGCAAACAAAATTGTCTACTCTGCAAATGTTATGATATTACTTCAATGGTATAGTAATTGATTTTATATGTAGGTACTACATATGTTTAATGAAAGTAATAAATTATTCTCTATACATACTATCAGTTTACTAAAATGAATATGATGAATATTCGTTTCTTTACTAATAGTAGATAGTAAAATATTATCCTGGTTGTTTTGTAAAAATGTATTTATTAATAGTATTGTTATAGCAATTTACGTTCAATTCCTGTAAAATTTTCCTACATATATGTGGTTATTTATAAATTTAAGCTATATATTTATTTATATATTGATTTTTAATATATTACTGCATATTTATTATTAGCAGTTAGGCATTATGTCATTCCTTATAAAATGTAATTCAAGTATCTGTTTAATTAGATTATGTTATGTCACAAATCACTGTTTTGTTTTAGTTGTACTTCAGACGGTTGAACGTGTTAGTTCGTGAATCTAAAACACAGGCAAAATATTTTACAATATTCTTGTAACATTTTCTCTTTAATGTAAATAATTCATACACATGTAGTACATATTCATACGACAGCGCCGTAGACGTGTAAAAAATACGACAAGTGGAACAGGGATCAGCACAATCACAGCATCCAGGATTATCGATAACAGCAAAGCAAATAGATTCAATAAATTAGCAGTCAGAATTCAGATTTGTGGTAAGCATACACATGCATTATTATAGTGAGTAATTTTCCTTGGCTTTAAGTGGATTCAACATTATTTATGTATATTTATATATTTCAATAGTAAGCATAATGAATATTAAATTTTATAAATAGCATTACTTATAAAATTAGAATCTGTTTTAATTGAATACTAGATTGGTGGAAACATATATGAATGTTCAATATGATAGATGGTTTAAGATGTTCAGAAGACCAATAGTTAACGTAAAGATAAATTTATATTAATAGTTAGAAATAATATTCGTGAGAACTATTTCAATGTTGAGCAGTTCTTCGTCAAGTAATATGAATAATTACATGTTGACGATTACTGACATATTTTCTCTGGCTTTCTAGGTAATGAATTTGTGTGGAAAAGATGTGTCAATCTCTATGAAAACATTGATTTATCATTTGGCGTAGGACTATCAGGTACATATGAACATATGACCCATATGGACAAGAGTCAATTTTCAAGTTTCTATAACCGTCCAGCTGTACCTCAAAGAAACATTCCATAGAAGTAAACTTTCTCTACTTTTATCAGAACTTCAGGTTTCACTAACAGTTCATATTCATCATCATAAGGACCAAAGGATGGACGTTGTTTTCGAAGAAATTAATCACAATTCATGTGGTGGTAAGACATAGTTGCATACACAGATACCTAATAACACACATTTATTTCAACTTGAACAACAAACGGATTTTTGAATTATATTTGCAAAAATGAATGGCATGTTTTAGAAGTTCTTGTTCAAAGTATTTACAGAAGTAAACTAATGTTAACTATTCCAGTAATTCTACTTAAAAATACATATCAGTGTCTAATGTGTGATGTTTTATTGTATGTAGATGTGAAGGAGAATTCATGCAAGGATTGTTTCAAGGAACTGAAATCTTCTGGCGAGTGGATAGATCCAAATTAGAGAATGAGTTGTATATTTCAAAGTGAACCAAGTCAATAATGGAGATATTGACGTATTGATATTTATCATAATAGAGCAAAGTAACATACAATTTGTTAAAATTAAGCCCACAGATTGTTTAATACGTGAGTGGTAAATTTTAAATTTCCACCAAAATTCCAATTATATTTAAGAAATTCATTAATATTTGGTATTCATAATCAATTGTTAATGTACAATGGAAAAGTAGCAATAATATAAGTATTTAATATATCAGATTGTTTAAACGATCATGTATTTGTAAATACTCTTAGTAAAATTTGTCACCAAAGTAAAGTTTTCTTGATATTTCATTTTTCCATGCTGGTATTATTCGTAGCAAACTTAATATGACGTTACGCGGCCGGACGAATCAGAACGCAGGCCATCTTGAATGAGAGGTCAATTTCAAAATTTAAATTAAAAAAAAATACATATTTTAAGAATGGATAATAATAATACCAATCAAATAGTATTTAAACTGTGTATATTCAATAACTGATTAATATTGTATATAAATTTAATGAATATGGTATATATTTTGAACTAATTTCACGTTTTTTTAGCATTATGTATGTTCAAATTAAACATGAATGTAGGGAACACTAATTTATGAAGGTATATCCTTTATAACAAGCTTCAGTTGTTTATAACAATATTTTATAAATATTAAACAATACAGAGTGTTTTTAATAATTTATTAATGTGTAATGGTCATCCTATGCATGCGTTATGCCTTTATTGGTGTCATTATAATAGTTTTTGCGGAATATAACATATTTGTTTTATTAATGTTAATTGCATATGCACAGTCACCCGTTAACTGGGCCTATGGCAAGCTACAGCGTCGCACGTTTTGGGAATCGAGTGTTGCGGGGTTGCGGAACATTTTAACTGGTCGTCGCCATCATTGGCTGGCTTCGCAAATTTGACAAAATTATGTACTTACAACACTCTGAAAGTAATAAACCAGATACATTTCGTATAACCAGACACGCATATTTACAATTACAGTTGTGACATGTAGTTCTTAACGCCTAAAATATCACGATTCCATTTGTGTTAACCTAAGTGTGTATTCATTAGTTTACGATGACTTCTTTGAAAATTGTTACCGTATACTACTACATGAGTTATCCGATGAAAGATTTGGATGTGTGTTATTCGGAATTTCGTGGCACTGAGGTGCGTCAGATGCCAGTTTTACAAATAATCGGCTCAACACGACAAGGTAAGCCATGTTCTTGCTGTGTGTTTACAAACAAATATTAAAACATGTTGTAATTCTGCAGGTATAAAGACATGTCTTCCCATTCTCGGGATATTACTGTACATATATATCCCGTACGATGGTCTGGAGCCGGCAGCCAGTATGTCATACAAGTTGGCAGCCGAAATTGATAAAACGTTGAACATCTCACTGGCCAGGCCACGGCCAACTCTTGTTTTGTACACAACACTGTTCTCGCATCTGGAATGTAAGTAATTGTTTCTATTGTCTGGTTGTTAAGGTAACATGATGAGTTTTTGTTTGGTATTTTTCGAAACGTTAACGATTTATTTGTTTATTTTAAGAAAAGTTTCACATGTTGTGATCCTGTTTGCACGCCGGTTTATCTGTCGGTTCCTGTTCGGATCTTTCACAAGTTTACATTTACATTTTGGTTTCTTTGTTCAATAAATAGTTGGAACTAACCACTTTACCATTTAACTAGTGTCTTTATTATTGATGCAGCGATACAATTGTTAACTACGGGTATCAACGGTTATGACTTGATTACAAGAATGTAATTTTGAAAAGATAAAATGATTGAAGACTGACTCCCGTTTACTATGACGGTTGATGACGGACTCCCAGTATGTTACAAGCATGTTCAGTACTGAAAATACAACAAAGTAAAAGCTTAATTCGCGGTTTTAACCAAAGTGTATAGCAAGCGGCACGTGTATTGCTCTTGCCATGATCCTTTGAAAATCAAGTCATTAACCGTGTGAAATACAACTTAAACATAAGCATTTACCGAGAAAACAGAAAGAAATAACTTGACACTTATGGAAAGAATGTTATGGTCATAACAGATAATTGTAATTCTTATTGTATTTAAGTGTGATTTTGAATGATTATTGATATGAAAGAATAGTTTAGTGTATAATTCAGTTTATAATTAAAGCTATATGTTCTGTTTAGATCACTGTACGGATACCATGAGAAGGAACATCATCTTGTGCCTTGTGTCTTCTTTGATGTATGGAAGTGAATGTTGGGTATGACCAGTAGAAATAAAAAGAGGGTAATTACAGTAGAAATGAAATTTTTGAGAGGTGTGTGTGGTGTGACAAGAATCCTACACAGTCCCATGACAGTGAAGAGAGTCTGTTCTCTGTTAGAGAATGGCGCCACTCTGGGTAAACGTTTTCAACCACACGAATCACACATGAACTATGTACTTCAGTTCATGATTGATTACAATTTGCA
>JAGJTL010000054.1:3442371-3477838 GCA_022063505.1 Calosoma granatense
TAATAAATAAAATAGATAGTAACCATAAAAGTGCGTACTTATTAATAAATATACAATGTCTATATGTGCTTATATGATATTTTCATGAATAAAGATAGAAAAACAAAATCATTACCAGTACATACAAATAAGCTGGAATTTTACAAGTGAATTTTAAAACAATATACTACATAACACACAGTTGTTGACTTCTATAAACAGACAATACGGTACTTTTGCAGATAGTTATAATAAAAGAGCTGAAGAGAAGTGTGTTGATAATACATCTACTTCATGGTATTTGGAAAGTCCTGAGTGAAGAGGAGTGTATGAATGAATAACAAAGAATCCTGTGTTCCTTATTTCACACGCAGAAACTGATGCGTTTCCATCGCCTAAATCCATTATCTAATAAGATAGAGAAAATATGTTAGATATTGTTATTGCTCAAGATGTCATTGATGTTTGCTCATGATACTGTACTGTACCTTTTTGTAGTTTAAGTAATATCATTACATTTTCAGAGTAGACATTTCTGTTTGCAATAATGATGACTAATTTTTACTATCCAGGTCTATATTAATTTAAAATATCAGGAAATAAAAACACTCATTTAAATTCCACCCATATATATTTTGTATAGCGCACCAATGTATATAAATTGTGTGCATTAAATTTTACAAAAAAAAACATGTCTAAAATAATAAATTAGTGACAAAAAGTTAAAATACATTTACATCATCGCCTTTATGCAGCAAACAAGTTATAGTTTGCTAGTATCACAATAATAATAATAATAATAATATAAATACATACTTAACGGCCGCAGGGATTCTAGATTTTGACAGTTCAATTGTTTTATCAGAAGAATCATATTTACAATATATATATATATATATTGCCTGTCACTTCGGGACACAACAACAATAACAACAAAATGACCATTGACACAAATATAAAACACTTATCTCCATATACTAAAACATCTGATTAATATCACAGGAATGAAAATATTAATATGTCTGTCTCTGGTTAAACAGAACGACGTAATTTCAAGGTTAGTTTGGAGGTTATGGTAAATTACATGTATATATTATTATATTTCAAATGTCAGTATAAGTTTCTCTTCGTCTTCTGTTTATTACTGAACATTTTACAATATAAATATTAATCAGATGCGTAAACAAATTGACAGTAGTTATATTCATGAAAAGTCTAATATCTATTTAGAAAATATTCCGTATGCATTATACATATAAAATGAATAAGATTAGTTATTATAAAACGTCTTGGTAAATCTTCGAATATACATTGCATCTTAATTCATACATATAGAATTAAGAAAAATATTTCGAAAATTTTGAATAACAATTGGCGAAAATTACGTACAAATGTCACAACACAATCTTTCTCGGCTAACAGTGTAGACTGTTACACTGTTAGTCGAGCAGGTTCTGTGACAAATAATGCATGGTTAATATACATATCTTTGGATACATCATTTAATGTGAAAATATTTCAGTACTTTCCTGAAAAGTATGAATATTAAATCCGTATAATATTCTTGTAATATTATAAAATTGTTTAATACGTTCTTATATCGAAGGGTGAACATATTTGAAACATATATTTTCAAAACACATATTCATTTAAACACTTGTTCATAAAACGGTGTTCAATATTAGTATATAGTCTGTTTCAAAATAATTGCACATTGACCTGGCTTCGTAATGAGTGAGCAAATTTTGGTACCTGCGCATCAGGGCGGTATTACCAAAATTTTAAGGTTGAAAGTAGCGATCAACGGTATATTTGTAACAAACTTTTTGAATATTAAAAAGTGAAAAATTGTAAATACAGTCCAATACTTTTACCCCTATACGAGAGTCTTCAAGCGTCATGTGCAATTATTTTGAAACATACTATAACTATAATTTAATCAGGGACGTATTAACAAATTAGTAAATAGTTATTAATACTATTTAATATTATACAAACTGTGAGTTGTTGTTTAAAAGACATAATTATTATGTTTATATTTTACTATTTTCGTGATAGTTTTACTAACATCCTAACACCGTTTTAAAACATTATTAATGAACCTGTAGTTACATCAAAATAATTGAACACAAACATAAAAACAACACGAAATAAAAATGTTATAAAAATCGTAATTAAATGCATTTTCAAATTGCTTTTTTTGTGCGAACGTAATACTGGAAAATAAAATACAAATATCTTTTGTTTTTAAAATAAACTTTTCAAATTAGAGTAGGCGGGGAAGCGGGCATAATTGTATAATTTTGTCTCGCCGAAATTTGATACATAGAGAATGTACCGTAAATATTGCGAGAACGAATATTTTTTAATTTAACCTAACATTATTAATACTAATTGGATAGAAAAAAAATACTGATCGGCATCACACATTATATTGATGTAACTACTCGTTCAAAATCATAAGTGAGGTTATAAGAAGAAGAAATGTCAAAATATTTTTCTTTCAAAACACATACCATTCAATATAAACGTTTAGCATTGTAGATTTTAAACTTTTAAATATAATTCCACTTCTCAAATTCTCGCCATCATTCATTTAGGCATTATTTTACGATTATAATCTGGGAATAATTTCGTAATGGAGACACACACACACACGCACATACATACATGCATACGTGCGCATGCGCACCAATTTTAAATAATCTAGAATCGCGCTATAATGCAAGATGGTACACTGTATATCTCACCAGAATTTACACAATGGTAAGCACATCCTTCACTACACTGTATACTTATCAGAATTCACAACAATGAGACAGGAAATCACTGTCTTGTATTTTGTTACAAATTTCATCTCTTGTAGAATCAAAGAGAGAGAGATGCGATATTCGAGTATGGTGGAGGGGGGCACAAGCGTATTTACTTCAATTGTCAAAGGTTGTTTAACTAAAAATATTGACATAAGGTTAAAAAAAATAAATGTATCACGCAATATCCCAGTTAGCCGAGAAAGAACAATTAAATAATTAATTAATTTTAAATCAACATCTTTGAAATAATTCAATAACTTTACTATTTAAAATATGAAATATTTCGATTAAACCTTCTCGATTAAAAGTGTAACAGTGTATACACTGTCAATGAAAAAGTCGCGATTATGTACTGTGTAATGTCTAAAATATTCATACATAATTATTTTTTCCCTATTTCAAAAATTGTCTAGAGATATTTTAACTTAATAATTTACTGCAATTATTTATTAAATTAAAAACAATTTCGATTAAAATGTACTGCAGCTTAAAACAAAATTTAACCAAAAATACCTAATAAAAAATAAAGCTGAATTTAAATAATAGAAATTTGCTTCATTTTAAATTATAAACGTTGATGACAATTTTTGAAGACAAAATTTGAAGTAAATATCGCTTCGCTTCTGTCAGGAATATTGCTATGCACTAATAATAGATTTGTTCGATTTGCTCTCTTGCGTCTACTGTTTACGGCAGCGTTAGTTTTGGCGTTCTATTTGTTTGGCAGTATAACTATAAAGTCACCAGATGCTGTTCTTTATGCTTGACAACACTAAACAGTAACACGCGACGTCAGAAAATCTGACAGTTGCTCTCGTCTACAAGAGAATTTGCTATAGCCGCAGTAACTATATGAAACAAACATGATACAAAATCTAGTTTTAAATTTTATACTGTCGCGTATTGATGTAAACTACTAAACATCGCGTCACGTACTTTTCACATAAAACGTTAGGGTGCAAATCGTACGAACGTGTGTCGTAATCACTGTTACCAGTTATAGCAAATATTGTAGGTTATGTGTCAATGTTGGCGACATACGCATTGTCCCTGCGCGGGCACCAGACACTTGAGTGCTCCGCACACTACACTACACCAATAGTTTTGGCATGTGTTCGTATTGTCTGTATCGAGAACGACTAACCACTGTTCCGTGGTGTCAAAGAATCACCTAACGTCCGACTCCGTACCGCTGGAACATTCGTCTGGCTTCACAATCTGATACGTGATCAGATACTCGGGGTACGCTTGCTCGCCGCGGTACACTACGTACTCGGGGAAATTTAAACCGCCAGCAGACGGACGTCCGATGACGGAATGATGACCAGGCGGGGCATGAGCCATCTTCATGGCGCTGAATTGCAGAAATGATTTACCCAGTGTTACACGGCACAGCAACAGGTGTCTGAAATGATGACAAGTCTAATGTCACACGGTATTCAAACACAGGTTAGGTTTATTGAATTTACTAAATTTAACACTGTAAAATCAAATTACCTGAATGTTTTGCTTTTGTAAAAACATATTTACAAATTAAAATAATAAATACAGTTTTCAAACTACGTGTTGTGTGTTTCAATTAATTTAATAGTTCACAATATAGAAATATATAGTTTCTACAGCATATTTCAACAAGGTTGAATTGATTTTATTTGCAGTTCAAAATTGTATTTTGTATCTACATACATACAGGGTGTTGCAAGAATCACCCTGTATATGTTACGGTGTATAAAAGCATTTTAGAAATAAATATAACATCATATGTATTTTTTAATTCTAAACAACTTTTTCCAATACACTTTTCATGTAAAATACATCGGGGAAAAATATTCGCACAGTTTAAAAATAACCCGCGTTAAATGTGTGTGTTCTTACCTGTGACACAAGTAGCATGATCTATCCTTGTGCATAGGGCACCCGGTACCACCGCCAATACCGTACACGTACTGGTTACTCTTGGACGAGTGTTCTGCAAAATATATCCCCGCTCCGAACATACCACCGATGTAAGCGTGTCGCTCATCGAAACCTTTCTGCACAATGGCATTGATGAATGGCGACCCGTGGAAGAGCATACGCTCATTGCTCTGGTTGTTATTCTCTTCGGACACTTCGTGTCGTCGATGGCAGTATCGTTCCCATAATTTACGATTCTGAACTTTCTGAATCTGTAAATAAAAGCAAGGAAACCATAATAGATGTTCTAGGAAAATATGGGAATTAACTTTTGTATACAAAATTCTATATTTAACTATTCATCGTGTCAAACAGGCTTAAGTACGTGAGAATAATATTAAAAGAATTAATTCTTCTACTTATAAGCTGGGAAATATTTGGATAATATTCTATGACTTACTCTGACAATGTTGTATCTTGTGAATATCCCGCCTGAATGTCCATTATCCCGGTGTTCCCGGACTGTATTCTGCATCTCCTCTTCCACGGCGAGGAACTCTTTGTCATCGCCCAACAGATCTACCAGCAGTGTACCAGGGTTGGACGGTGTTGTCCATAAACTGCCCGAGTTCATGATTAGTCGTTCCATGCCTTTGATCAGTTTATGCCGGAATCCATATGCGGATACACCGACTTGTTTCAGATCTTCATGACCCATTTCTGCTAAGATATCCAACGTGATTTGTTCTCGTTCAAATAATTCTAAGAGATGTTCAAGTCCAAGACTGAAAGAAATATATTAATATAGAATCAATCATATTAGTTTATATCTCACATCGGGCTGTGCAGTTCAAAGGAGTTTTATTATTATAAGCGCGCTTTTGATTTAAGCTAGCTGTAATAGCAAGCAATAACAACGTACTGCAGCTGGAGCTACTGATGTAAGATTAAAATGGGTGTAATTTTATCCTTCTTATAGTCTGTTCACACTTTATATTCCTGACTTTTTTGCTCTAAATACAATACGGAACGAAATATCGCTATTGTAAAAATATTTAACATTAGGTAATACAGTTTGGAGAAACACCCGATGTATTCTTGTCTCACCACGGCACAGATATAAAATTTAGTTTCACATGAAGCACATCGCGGTATTTATCTACAATAAATAAACACTATACACACCTCGTTAGGAAACTGCTGACACTCGCTATGGACGACATATCTTGTGGTCCAATTTCTGATTTGACTGAATCACCAGAGCAACATCCTTCCACGGCGGGCATCGGCGATAGACTGCCACGTGACGAGATGGGTACACACAACGTCATCGAGGCGCCCGATGGCATAATAACGGTTTCCGTGGTAACGACGGGCGGTGAAGGTGATTGGGAGGGCATAGCTATGGAGGGTGGACGTGACGGTGGCGCTGATGCGGGTGCTGTAGGAACTGATTGTTGTGATGCCATAGCATCTTGGAGTAAACATCGAACATCCTCGGCGGACGCCAGGTCAACGGGCGTCTGACCCTCTTGGTTCTTCAAGAACGGATCAGCACCGTGAGCCAACTGTAATTAGTATAAAATGAAAAAATGTATCATAATTCTACGGTACAATTTGACTAATTAATGTTAATACACTCAATAATTTGTATTTACTGAAATTTACGAGTATTTTGAAGCAAAAATATATTTTATTTATACATTCAAAGTTAAAATTGTATTTATTATCTCTAGTAATAATGTTGTTGCTATTTTATTTCATATAAAAACACCAACAAACGCAAAATTGCAATTTATACATAAGCAGAGAGAGACCTTGATAGTTTTTTTTCGTTCATTATCTTTTTAATTATATCCTGAACATTGAATAATGTGAAAAACTATTTAATACATACAACAATACTGATTTTTAAACAAATTAAATCTTACAGTATGAAATATACAGTGTCACAATATTATGCCGAAAGAATATTTGATAATTGAAATATAATTACCTTGTAAATATACAATAACAAAATACAGTGGAATTTCGCTTAACGAGCATAATTCGTTTTAGAATCTTACTCAAACCGCGAAACACTCGTTAAGCGAAACAAGATGCTAGCGGTCGCCTAATCCGGGATTTTCCCTGTCACTCTTTATATGAAACGTCGCTTGATTCATTTTTTTACAATTTGTTTGCTCGTTATGCGAATCACTCGTCATGAGAGGTGCTCGTTAAGCGAGGTTCCACTGTATATAATGTAAATTCAAAATGGTTACTACAAGACCATGTAAATATATTTACTAAGTCTGTCACTGTTTACTATGCAAAAATGTGTGTATTTTTATACTCGTAACTATAACAGTTTTTAGTAGAAAATTTTAAGGCGATTAGTCTGCACCTGTGAATTAGCAGTCAAGTCACATAAAAGGAAAGAATAAAATAATAAATAATTAAGTACTTACCAGCAGTGCACATAGTTGTGTACGGCCCTTCTGTGCCGCTTCATGTAGCGGAGTAAAGCCCCATTTGTCCGTAGCGTTCACAACGGTGTTGAACTTGATGAGTAACGCGGCAATGTCTAGATGTCCGTAGCTGGAAGCATTATGCAACGGTATAAGTCCACCTTTGTCTTGGGCGTTTACATCGGCTCCGTGATCGAGAAGAAATTCAGCTACCTCAACGTTATTATAACCAGCTACAATCAAACATATAAACATGTAATATTAGTAATATTTACACATCTAACAATCAAATATAGACAGATACAATATTATAAACGGTTTTCCCAATTATTTAATACATACATCCAAGTATGAATCAATAGTAAAATTGAGTCAGAAAACAGTTAGAAAATATTGTGGTATGTCGGGTTACAAGGACCTGAGTTCAATTTAAATCAAAATCAACAATGTGAAAGCAAAACTAAATTTTTTACCTGTTCGCATAACATTAATGTTACTAAACGGATTCAAAATCTTGTTTTAGAAATCCGGCATTAGCTATTTAAACTGATCAAGATTAAATACAAACTTTAAAAAACCTTCTGTTATATTTTATCTGGTTTGTTGGTAATTTTCTAGGCTTTTAGTGCAGTTTTAAACAAATAAACTAAAATCCAATATTACACACACTTTCATTTCTCTATTGGATATAGTAAGTCGTTAAGATATTATTGAACAAACACATAACCATGATTCATCGTGTTTACAAATATTGAAAACAAATGTTTATTTAAAACTAGTATCAGATTAACAGAAAATGAAACAATAGCCTATCAGGGATATTTACTATTCATTTACTAGGTTTCTACGATGAGGTTCAACTTAAATCCGTGAAACATAAAATGAACAAGCAACGTGTAGTTTCGCTTTAATTTTGTGGAAGTTTTGACTCTAAATTCCTAATTCCTAGTAACCCAGCATATAAGAGGTATTAAAGAACGATATATGATTACCATTGGTATTTACTAACTTAGTATTATTTGTCAATTATTTGTGTCTTATATCAATAGGTAAATAAATACAAACAAGTCCTTCATCGTTCTTCAATACCTCTCATTATAGTTTAGTGTTCGTCAGATTCAAATAGCTGTTCTTCGTATCTATTGAGAATTGGACACATGTTCAAAATTATCGATACTATAACCTGTGTAATATTTGTTATTCGTCCTGAATCATCGGGTATGATTCTGTTATTCTGAAGTACGACTGATGAATACAAACCTGCCAGATGCAATGGTGTGGAGTTTCTACCCTGTGCGTCCCTGCAGTTAATATTGTCCTGAGTTACTAATCGCTGTACTCGGATGAGATTTCCTTTCTTCGCTGCATCGAGTAGTGCAGAGTTACCGCGTAACAAGTCCGCTACATCCTGATCACCATCACGCACCAAGTCCAACGGAGTTGCACCGTCCCGATTCTTCTTCGTGGCATCTGCACCGTGCTGCAATTAATTCATTACTAACATTAGTTAATAGACTAAACTAGGCTGTTTTGCCTTTAACCCGGAGTCATGCATCTAAATTTGACAGAAACTAAAGTAGCCCTAAATTAAATTGCATTTACATTGCTAGATAATTTTTTAAGCATAACTGGATATTTGATATTAGCGCATGCGTATTTGTGCAGATATGTACGAATGCGATATTTGTCAAATTTTTTGACCAATCCAGGATTAAACATACAAAACTAATATTTTCTTCAAGAATTAATTTCTTCAGAAAAACGTTGCTTTTAGCAAAGTTGCGGTATGTCAAATAAGGTTACAATACGTATTAAGACAGCTGTATCAATTGTCATTATTGGTAGTTGCATTTTGTGAATATGAACAGACAGTTACCTTAAAAGTTTAACAATGTACACAGTTATTGGAGAAGTTCTTGGGACAGCTGAATAGAAAATGGAAGATAGTTTTTGTGAGTTGCAATGTATGAAGTTACCGTATGTGAATATTTAATGTAATACTTATTTAAGTAAAATTTCAAATGACATTTCTTGTATCTAATGTAATATATTTAAACCTTTCAATCATGATTTACTTCAAAATTTACTAGATTATTAAATAAATTCGGTCAGAAAGATTAAAACTAAATTCATCATATTTATTATTTACAAATGCTCTATGCCTTAATTTCATTTAAGACAGCAACCGAATAGCACTGATTTTTATTTAATTCGCTAACCACGAATAAAATCAAACAATATAACATAAATGGCTGCGATATTGTAAGGTTTTTAATCCGCTGTTAAACATCAAGCAATCCACGTTTGTTTATTTCTCAAAAAAATAAAATTAAAAAACAAATGAATTATTAGAAACTTACAATATTTTCCATACTAACTATTCACAGAAACACAAACTTAACTCTTTGTACACTTCGACTGTTTACATGGTTATAAAACCAGGTAACTCGACCGATGGTTGGTTAAACCATGGCCTGGTACAATAGTGATCTCTGGTGTACATTTTGGGAAATTCCAATTACCAAGAACTTAATTAAAAACACAGTAGGACAGCATACTCCGGGATAAGTGCGAAAGCTAATCGCCTTAGACAAATATTCAAGTTATTCACTAAATACATGTAATTAAAGGAATTCTTAGAAATGATTTAAGAAGAATATATTTCTATTTACTAAACAGTAATCTGTCAGGAGAATATATACAGACATCTTTAAAGTATTTAACTAATAACCAATAAGTACGGTTTCTAGGACGCGGGTTGAACTTAAATCTCTGATGAAAAGGAATAATATCGAAGCGACACTATGTTATCTGTTAAATAACATTAATGATACGTGGAATGATTCAATATTGTTCACTGTGATTCTTGATTTAATAAGAATCTCGTTCTAGAGACCCAATATTGTCCTGTGAATAACAGTCCTGTATTTTTAGATGAATAAGACAGAATACTTACCTTGAGTAACAGTCTGACTATTTCATATTTTCCCTTGGCCGCTGCCTCGTGCAGTGGTGTGAACTTCCAGAGATCCGCCACATTCACACTAGCACCATGTTTCACTAACAGTTCCGTAACTTCATAGTGTCCGTACGAACAAGCGTTATGTAACGGGACTAGACCACTGAAACATTTAAACAATCAACACCAAATTCCTTCCTCAGACATTATGTAAAGTTAAGCGAATGTAACTAATCATTATCAGATTAAATATACCGTATAATCCTTAACATAATATAAAGATTGAGAAATATTTCTTAGAATAAGAGAGAGGAGATATTTTCAAGAAAGTCATTATTTTTATAATAGTTAGCGCGATCCTCTCGTAGCAAGTAGTTTCTTAAGCGGATTACAGGGGTAAAAGTATTGGGCCGTTTCTACAATTTTTCACTTTTCAATATTCAAAACGTTTGTTGTAAGTATACCGCTAATCGCCACATTCTTCCTTGAAATTTTTGTAATACCACCTTGATGTACAAGTAGCAAAACATCCCACTGTGATGCCCACTCATAACGAAGTTTAGTCAATGTGCAATTATTTTGAAACATCCTGTACTCACAAATACTTTTTAGAATAAAGGTTGAGGGTTATTTTCGAAAAAGCTATTTTATAATACGAATAGTTAGGGTGTTTAGAAACATCCCAGATTATACTTATTAAAAATATCATTATTGTTTCAAAATAAATATTCCTGGTTTGTTTACCGAGAAAGTTGTATTTGCATTTACAAATACTTTGCTTATCTTTGCAGCTACGAGTATTAAAATATTTATCTGAATATCAGCCCTACTAGTTGTAAATGACCCGACTTGTCTGGGGATGGGTTCCAATCTACGTATTAAGAAGTCAAGTGGATTCACTATATCTTGGAATACACTAATTTACTAAGTATATTACGAGTATACTTACCCTTTATCCTTAGCATGTACATCGGCGCCATGTTGTAATAAATATTCCACAACGGATACCCGATTGTAGCCGGCAGCAAAGTGTAATGGTGTGGAATGTCTGCCGTCCAAATCGCGACAGTTTACAATGTGTGGGAATGATCCTAGTAACCGTTGCACTTGATCTAAGTCACCAGCTTTCGCTGCCTCTAACAACTGACACTCGACATCAGCACTGCCTGAAGGCGGATCTGTAAATATCACATGAAAATGATTGTGACTTGATGTAGTATCTTAACCACGGCGTATGATAGTAATCTTTGTGGTTAATAAGACAAGTTATTTTTGTTCGTTAGTCAGAAATAAAAATAAATAACGTACATGGTCGGACAATCAAGTTTCGGGAGACCATCTAATATTTTTTCGGAAACTAATAAATTTATACAGTTGAAATTCTGCAGAATAGGCCCTTAATACCTTTACAATAGATACCTAAAATAATAGTGTTGCCAACCTTTCCGAAAAAAAATTAAATGGTATTGAAACTTAATATATATCTTCAAACACACTTCTAGCCATTGCTTTAAAATCATGCAGTTTTTGTGTTGGTAGCAATTGTTATACTCAATCTTACTTGTAAATGTTTTTTATCTAAATTTAATACGCTAAAATAATTAAAAAGTACTAATTTCTGATAGCAAATAAGTCAACAAAATAAATTATCCTTTAGATCAATACTTCATTATTGCATTAAATCTTGAACAATAAAGGAAAATGTGATATGTCAAAGTTGGTTTTCCGCGATGTACAAAAGCATTTTAAAATAATTATAACTATGACTTTCTTTAATTCTAAACAACTTTTTCCAATACATTTTTTCTCTCAAATGCAATGAAAAAAATATTCGCATGTTTCAAAAATGAGCCGTAAAATATCATGTTTTTCTTACAATACCCTGTATATTATTCCTATATATTAAATAACTATGTGTATGTTAATATATAAATTACAATTACAAACAGTGTACATCGGCAATACATATTTAATAATTTTACTAGCTTATGAAACAATGTGTAACATTTCTAATAATTGCATATCAACAGCGAGCATTGCCAATTTAGCCTACTCATTTGATTTGAATTTAAACTGATAACAAATATAATAGCTTTTAATTCACGAATAACAATGCAATATGTATTACTGATACCAGGTTTCTAGGCTGTGAGGTTTAATTTAAATCCATAAACCAAAACCCTACAATATCGCAAGCGAAACTACGCATTGTTTACCTGTCCGCATAACCTTAATGCTACAATGGGGACAGATTCCATATTGTGAGGGGTTTTGATTCGCAGATTTAAGTTAAACCCGCAGCTGCGCAAACCCAAGATGTGTTATGATGTGTTATGATGTTAAGATACACTTAAAGAATTTTTGGAATGATTGAATTTAGATAAATTAAATATATAACTGGGAACTCGATCAATTTTATAATATAGCACACTACACTATAACATTTTATAGTATGTATATTGCTTAATAAACAAACAATATAGCTCCATAAACTTATAGTAACACCATACAAATACTATTCACAGATCGATACTAACCATGCTACTAAGAGCTACTAAATGTTTCTACACAACTTGACTCGGTGTTATGCTACAAAAATACACAAATTTTCAAATAGCAATAGTGTCAAATTTAATAGCTATGAGTAGTGCTGTTAGTATCAATGAGTACATAGCAGTCTTGTATTAACTCACCTTGTAATATTTTAAGTACATTCTCCGTAGCAACTTGTGCCGCTGTGTATCCTTGCAAGGATATTATCGACGGATCCACTCCATAGGACAACAGTATCCGACATGCTTGTATATTATCATCCCTAGCACACCGATGCAATGCAGTCTGTCCCAGTCCATCCAACGCATTCACTTTTGCACCGTGCCTTAAGAGTACATCCATAACGTCGTAGTGTGAGTTATCCGCCGCCAGATGTAGCGGCGTTAAAAAGTCTTTATTCTTCTCATTTAGATGCGCCCCCTTGCGTATTAACGTTTCGAGTATTTGTTTTCGTTTCGGATACAACGAGTTCACGACCGCATGCAAGGCTGTATCGCCCGTATACGGATGCTTAAAGTTGATTATATCAGGCGAGAGGTATTTCTTTATTTTAGTTGCGTCCGCTTGTCGTGCTGCATCTAATAAACAGTGGCCCTTATATTCATCTGGAAATAAAACTGAATTTAAATAGAAATAAATATTCATTTCGAACTATTTTCTATATTTTTAAATATTTATAGCAATAAGTTTGTTACTTTTATAATTTCTAACTAATTCATACGTATATATGTATGTTTTAGATTAAATTAATTGAGTCAATAGCTAGACGCATATTGTGACAAATCACCGAGTTTATAAACATACAAACATACAATACAGATAACGAAATATATTTTTCTTATGCATATCTCTTACTGTAAATATCAACCATATATGCGATAATAACAGTAAATATAAAGTTAAATTTATATATTACTAATTTTAGAAAAATAAAAATATTTACACCAGTGCCGGGATCGAACCCGCGTACTCTGAGTTTTGGGTAAAATGTGTCCGATTCTTTTTCCCTCGCTAAGTAATATTCAGTTTGAACTTACATGTCAGTCTTTCTTGTAACTCTCGTGTAGGTGCGACGTCAATCGCTGATTTGGAATGACAATTCAGTTGGGTAGGATCGGCGCCTTCGCTCAGCAGCAATGAACACACTTCCACGCGAGACTTGGACGCAGCCTCGTGTAGCGGTGTGAATGCCCACAGATCGTTAGCATTCACATTAGCACCGTGTTTAATTAGCATTTCTGTCACCTCAAAGTGACCGTACGAGCATGCATTATGTAGCGGTACCAATCCGCTGTAAATAACAATTATAATTCCATCATTCATAACATGTAACATGTTCAACAGGCAAAATATATGTTTCTTTCATAAAAAGAACTAAAATATTACGCTATATCCCAGTTACCCGTGTACGTCCCGTTCAACAGCGGAGAGTTGCCAGCTCACACCGGGACGACACCTACAGTTTATTGTAGAATACGAACCATATGCATGGGGGCGGGAATCGAACCCGCAATTATTTATATAACCATGTTGGTATGGTTATTTCTTCGGTTTTGCAGGCACACGCATCTATATACCTAATTAATTAATAATTAATTTTCAATAAAGACTGGAATTGCGGTGTTTTCATTTTATATATGATAATCCTCATTTTGCCTTGTAACAAAATATAGTAATCCCTCCATTTGCGCGGTATCTATTAAAGTGAATTCACTTTAACGCGGTTGAAAATTTAAAATTTTTTATATAATCAAGTCAAGACACCAGATCTATAAATTTAAAATTTTAAGGGTTAGACGTATGGGTTCATTTGTGTGGTTTTTATTTACACGCTGTTT
This sequence comes from Calosoma granatense, assembly GCA_022063505.1. Taxonomy (NCBI): domain Eukaryota; kingdom Metazoa; phylum Arthropoda; class Insecta; order Coleoptera; family Carabidae; genus Calosoma; species Calosoma granatense. Next base: position 3,456,860 of record JAGJTL010000054.1, read on the forward strand.
TGGTGGAACCAATTACCCGCGTAAATGGAGGGTTTACAGCATAAAATAATTTACCACATACTCGTATACATATACCAGCCCTTTTTGCTATGATCAAAGGCAATATTAATTAGGGCGATTCTCCAGAGGGCTCTAGCGTTGCTATAGAAAACTAGTAGACAAAAAAAAGGTCACCATATTGAGGACAATATTCGATTTAACCTACTTTTGACGTGTGCCCTAAATAATTCTAGGTTACACTATTATATATCAATGCAATCAATTCTCTTAACCCATTTTGCTCGAATTAATGTGTTTTAAAATTTGATTTAAAGTGAGCGTAGGAAAATGCATATATTGCAATATTGAAACACGGGACAAAAATGTATTAATACGGATCTTGTATAATTCAGACAGATTTATGAAAAATTTCTAAGATTTAATACTCATTCCAATTATTGAAATATATGTAATATTACTGATTCTCAGCAGTTTTATTAAATCATTTTTCAAAACGCTGATATAAAACATGAAAATGCATAGAACTATTGTCGATTATTCGAATGAATTTATGAATCAACATTTATTCTTTCTTCCATTACAGAGCAATGTATGTATTTTTTTGTAAAGATATCATTAATGTCGTGTTTCCGTTGACGCGGGTTCAACTTATATCCGTGAATCAAGATTCAGTTCATTTTAATTTAAACTTGAACTTTATCCTAGAAATCCTGCATCGACTTTGCAAGTATCGGAGTTAGTTTAAATTAAAAAATAATTCCTTCACACTGAATGATTAAATATGATTTACATTTTCAATTATGTATGTTACTTGTGCAAGCACAACATTATTTTAAAATATTTCCTCTATCCTTGTAAAGTGGAAGTTTCACTGTAATTAATAGTTAACTAACCCTTTGTCTTTCGCATGGACGTCAGCTCCGTGCTGGAGTAGTAGCTGAACAACTCTGTTCCTATTATATCCGGCAGCCAAGTGCAGCGGTGTCGAGCGGCGTCCGTCACTCGCGTGACAGTTAACATTCAGTGGATTCAGCAGACTAAGCAGTCTATCCTCGGCACCGGAGCGTGCAGCCTCCAGTAGTTCATCCTTCCTGTAATCGCCAGTCAGCACAGGCCGAGTAGCAGGGTCAGCTAGTTCCAAGGCAGTTTTGCCCTCTGTATTACGGATATTTGGATCAGCTCCATGTTGCAACAAAGCTAAAAAGATCAATTTATATGGAATTAATAATTTGACACACAGACGAAAGAAAAATAAAGGCAATATTGTTCAAAGTTATATAACACATGATTTCAAGGTTCAACTTAAAACAAAACTCCGCAATATCAGATTTTAGGTAAACAACATAATTTCACTTCGATATTCTTCGTTTTGATTCGAGTTTTAAATTGTGTGAATACGTTTAGATAAACATCATAGTGGGTCTTCCCTTTACGAAAATCAGTTCGGCAATCAAAGTGTTAATTCACATATATAACAAGAATTGACATCCGACACATGAATTTTGGTGAATATAATCAAATGATTCATACCAATGCAAACGTCAATCTTTCCCTTGATGGCAGCTTCGTGTAGCGGTGTATAATTCCAGTTGTCTCGGGTGTTGGGATTCGCTCCAGCTTCCAGTAACAAACGTACAACATCTGCATGCCCGAAGGAGCAAGCATTGTGCAACGGGTGAAGTCCACCGTCATCACGAGCTTGTATCGAGGCTCCGGCTGACAATAAGAATTCTACAACATCTCGTCTGCCATAGCCTATATAAATAAATCATATGATCGAATAGAAAATAATGTACTTGCAACAAAACGCCATCTTAACCGTTACGGGAACAAATTAAATCAATCAGAATATTAGCAATAACTATGACAGATGGATTAACAACGCAACAAATTAGAATTGAAAGTCAAATAATATAAAGATTATTGTTAAGTAATTAAGAGATGTTTAAACTAGACTTATTTTTGTAGGTTAGCTTAAAATCGGACAAGTTTTTGACACTAGCACAGATAAACATGTTTATCTGTGACACTAGTAAACATTATAATTTAAAAAGTAATATTTTAACTATCTGAAATAAATTGTGGACTATTTATATCGAGCATAATTTTACTTTAAATTATGCATTTGACAATTCAAAATAAGAAATAATCTAATACCCTTGCATAGTAATAAAATATTATAATTGTACTTTTAAATAAATGAACAAAAACTGATATATAAAACATTCGATGACTGGCGCAAATATAAATGCATAATGCAAAACTCTAGGTAAATAGGACAAGGCAAAATTGCACAATTACATCAATAAAGAATATTACTTTCTGAAAATATATTACGAAAAAACACTCCAGTTGATTAATATAACTATATTCTGATGTAAATATGCAATAGACAACTTATTATAAACAGTTATTGTTTATGTTCAATAAGTTTCTCATGCTTTGTTTGTTGCAAAAGAAAGAACACAAAGTCGCTTCCGGGGGAAATGTAGACAGAATTATGTAGTAATATTACGTGTTGTCGTTTAATAAGAGAATCATTTCCTTTCACTCTGAATCACGTACGATGAAAACTAAACTGAATCCGCGTACAAACATAAGCACAGGTGGGCTATTTGTTAACGGGATCCGATTACTACGAAAGATTACTGTAAAAAACAACCAAGAATGCAACGTACCCGCTGCAAAATGCAATGGTGTTGACTTTCTGCCCGCCGTGTCCCGTGCATTCACTGTTTGTGGTGTAATTAATTTCCTAACCCGTGCAATATCACCCGTTTTGCAAGCCTCGAACAATTCACGTAATGGATCACTTTGACTGTTTGGCAGTGGCTCCATAGCAGCTGATAACATTGCTCGTCGGCTGGCCATTTTACATGAACATGTCTTTGATTTGGACAGACCGCAGAACTAAACACACACTGTCACTCATTCACACACACAGCAAACAATGATGCACACACCAAACACTGAACGCAAATCTCTCTCTTGTCCACCATACACAAGTTCTTGCTGCTGCCCGAGTCACTAGGGCATAGCGGCGGGGTAAGGTGAACCGAATCGCCCAAGCTGTCTGGGCCTGGGACATCTGTGACAAGTTCTGTCAACTCCATAGACCACCATCGAGACTATAATAGTTCATTCGTCGGCCAAAGCGTCGCTAGTGTCGTAATCATATACAATTGCGTCTGCGCATTATAATACGGATAAATTTAAAATTTTGGAAATGTCAAATAATATTTATATTACAATTATATTGTTATACACAAAAATAATAGTACTTAAATAATACACAAATATGTTTTCTTTATACTTTATGCTTATATTAATATTTACAGAATAATATAATGTTTCTAACAACATAATATATATCACAAAATTCAATAACTGGATACGCAACTAACGAAACTGTTATATTAAGCATTTTGTAGATATATCTTATCTACAAAAATGTAATTAAGGTTGCAGGCGATAAAATTTTATATTTACACTAAAAATACACACAGTTTATAAATTTGAATAACTATTATGGTTTTATCATAATATTTGCATTAAAATAGCAATGCATATTTTATTATATTCAGTTCAGAGTCTATTTTAGCATAAAAGCATTATCTATTTCATAAATTTAAGTTTCTAGAAACTTGCAAATAGAAGCTGTTTATTGAAATATATTTTATTTTAATTAAACGAATTCATTACATTAAAATTTGACTTATAGACAAGTAGGATACAATTTTGCAAATCATTGTTAGAATTTTCTTTGAATTAATCTTCGGCAACAAAACTATTGTATTAACACCAGTAAAGGCATAATAAATCATTAAAAACACTCTGTATTGTTTAATATTAATAAATTATTGTAATAAACAACTGAAGCTTGTTATTAAGAATATACCTTCATAAATTAATGTTCTCTACATTCATGTTCAATTTAAGCATATATAATGCTCAAAAAACCTGAATTGAATTCAAAAGATATGCTATATTCATTAAATTTACATATAATATTAATCAGTTACTGAATATACACAGTTTAAATACTATTTGATTGGTATTATTATTATTCATTCTTAAAATATATATATATTTTTACATTAATGTATTTAAATTTTCAAATTGACCTCTCATTCAAGATGGCCTGCGTTCTGATTCGTCCGGCGAAGTAACGTGATATTACGTTTGCTACGAGTATGACCAACATTGAAAAATGAAATAACAAGAAATCCTCACTTTGGTGACAACTTTTACTAATAGAATTTACAAATACATGATCGTTTAAACAATCTGATATATTAAATACTTATATTATTGCTACCTTTCCACTGTACATTGACAATAATTCATGAATACCAAATATTAGTGAATTTATTAAATATACTTGGAATTATGATGGGAAATTTAAAATTTACCACTCACGCATTAAACATTCGACATACATACGGTTACATGTTGTAATAGTCATTTCGTGATCCAAGGGGTCTGTCCAAGATTTCTAAGCAACAATTTTTGAAATCAGAAGATGCTACAGACATCGTACCGAACACTATAGCTCTTCGACAGGAGGTCGATGAACTCTATCTCAAAACGTGTATTTCCATCAAAATCTCCTAATCAATTTTTATATAATAATTGCTATATCACAATATATGTAATTATAAAGTTAAAAACATATTTTACTAACAAACATTTTGATCAAAGTCAGGTGAATAATGGAGAAAGAAGTACCGGCATTACAAGTTATAAGGTTAGCAACACTGCATTACTTAATATTTGTATGCAGACACCAGTGACACGTGCTTGGTGATGATCAGTGTTTGTACACAATGTATTGTTTAACTAATCTCTGTTATGTATGCCTTGAAATGAAAAACAATTTAACACGTATCGAGGACAGTTCATTGACAGAGAATAAAGAATTACTGGAAATGTTTGGTTATTGTGCACATAACCTGGTTAGTTTTGACATATCAATTCATTTGTTTATTGTTACTGTACTTTAATTTTAAATTTCAGACCTGGTTGAAAACCAAACGAATCATATTGATTTGTGTAGAATGTTGTTCGCGATTACGCGAAACTTACCAATTCCTAAAAATGTGGCAGAAAAACAGTGCACTATTGAAAGGTTATATGGATCTGTTAAATACCACTACGCTTTCAAATACAGACAATGAAGCAGAACTACGAGTGCATTTAAAGGATATTAATCAAGTAAAATACGAAATAAAGGTCGAGCAAATATATGCAGATGAATATGAACCGATAGTTGAAGAAATGCAAGATGTGTTTGTGGATTTGGATGACACTCTGATTATAGAAGAGAATGCATGGAAAAGAGAAGCAGTAGATGACAGAGAAGAATATCCGATTGATAATAATTCCACTGAAAGCATGAAAAATGAACCGGACTCGGAGATATCTGCAAATACTAACGCGCACATCACGTATACGGACCGTGTCAGTTCTGAATTCACATGTAAACAAGTGCCTGCAACAAATAAGACAGATTCAAATACACCAGCCAACAAACCATACACATGTTCAACATGTAGTAAATCTTTTATTAAAAAATCAGAATTGAAGAGACATAATCCAATCCATACTGACGATAAATCATATAAATGTGCTACCTGTGACAAATGTTTTAGGTGCAAGTCAGATTTAGTGCGTCATATACGAACACATACTGGCGAGAAACCATATAAATGTGAAATATGCGAGAAATGTTCAAGTACTAAACAAAATTTAGAGACTCATATACGGACACATACTGGTGAGAAACCATATAAATGTGTTAGATGTGTCAAATGTTTTAGTCAAAAATCAAGTTTAGCGAGTCATATGCGGACACATACTGGTGCAAAACCATATACTTGTAATAGATGTAAATCATGTTTTTCTATTAAATCATATTTAGTTCGTCATATGCAGACACATACTGGTGAAATATTTTAATATCGATTTACGTATATTGAAGAAACAGACAACAATTAGAAATAACTGATGACGAAGTAATTATCAATTTAAACAAAACTAAACAAATATATTTTATTTTTTTGAATGATTGTCATACATAATTATATTACATAACTGATTAGCAAACATTAAAAGCAACTTAAGTTTTTTATTTTGAGTTACATAACGAACATTAAAAAAAAATGTAGAATATACAAAAATTATACTCATAGAATTATTTTTATTTCAATGTAATCATTTCTGAATTTGAATGTTTTTGCAATAAAATATCGTATATTTTTCTACAAGTTGTATGTATTTTTGGTAGCCCAATAATTTATATTCCTATTATAATGGGGAACTTGCACATTTTTTGTAGTATTTTTTTTTTAATGTGCATAAGTCAAAACAAATTCCCTAATTTTTATTTTTTTAAATTCAGTATATTTATGGAGAAAAAAAATTATTGTAATTTTAATCAGTTAAACTCGCGCGAAAACGCCTCTGACGTAATTTTATTAATGAGAGAGAGCGTGTAGATAAGGACAGACATCTGTTTACACACACGCACATGCATCGCTGCGAACTGTCACTTTCTGTCAGCGAGTGTTTTTAACGTGTTGATAAATGTTACTGAAGCCGGATTCACCCATTTTGTTAATAAACGCAAACCAAACACTACCAACTCGCAACACGTTCAAACACGTTGCGATCACTACACACGAAAATACTGTAATAGGTTAACAAAAGCACGTGGCGAGTTGTTTCGTCTCGGCCGGTATAGTAGTACGCACATGATACTAGTAAAACTGCGTCATCTCTGTTTTCGATGACGTCATTTTTATTTGAAAATTTGCGTAATTACTGCTAGTTGTTTAATTTTAAAAATGTTATTTTTGCATATTATGCAATAAATTTAATATATGCATCGAATATAAGTGAAATAAAAAAAAATTAAAAATGTATGCAAGTTCCCTATTCTGTAAACTTTCAAAATGTATATATTGGACTAGTTTTTCAAAAACTTATTACTTTTTTATTTATTTTCTTCTCTGAGCTATTGACTATTTCTTTATTTGTGCAAGAATTGTAAACAAAAATTATTGTATCTAGAACCACAAATATTTTCATCTAATTTTCTTCTCTTTGTCAATTGCAATCAGGTATAAGTCAAACTATTATCTGCCTCTCTCTCTCTCTCTCTACATACTGACTGTCCCTTTTAAACGGGCCACTACAGGGATCTCGGACACTATAAGAGATACAATGTCGGTTAAATTTGACAAAAGTTGCGCATGTATAAGCCAATATTAATGACGATTTCGTTTTTCAAAAATTTTGCATTGCTCACTAGATATAAGCAAAAGTTTGATTTTTGCGTTTTTTATTTTCCTCTTTAACTTCGTAATGGTTAAAAATTTTGAAAAATGGTTCAAAATAATACATATTTCAACATGGATAAAAAGCTTCTTTAAAAATTAGATGAAATTTTTTTATTTCCAGCAGTACACCACTTAAATTTATTTTTTAAAAGGGGAACCATATTTCATTTTAGCCTAGTTAAACATCGTGTAACTGAAGAGAAAAAGGAAAAAATATTCACAAAATAATTGAGAAGCCAAACAATCATTTCAACAAAGAATTTTGCTTCAATCTGTGTACGAATTTAAATGATCAAAAAGACAGATATAAAATAATGTATGTATACCTAATATATTTTAATCAACAAAGATTTGTAGAATGTATAAATATGCAAAAAAGTAGAATAAATACAAAAGAGAAAATGAATTCTGCTAGAAGTAATATTGTCAGATATAAATTTCTGCTAAGAAATTACAGAATCATAATTAGAATTAAATGGAAAAGTTTTGTTTTCATATTTGCATTTGTAAACTGAAAGTAAATTGAACATTCTGCGAACTCGTCACACAGACGTTGTTGCTATTCACAGACGTCTATAGCACAAGGCTTTCAGGCAAATACCGCGTCGGGGAACGTCGCAACGACGGTGTTCGGATGTGTGGTTAGGCTAAAGATAAATCTCAACTCTTCGACCAATACGTCGCATTATTCTTGTTAAAGTTTCAGAAATGTTGTACGGTTGCTGTTGTGTAGACGGTGTTCCTGTACAGTATTAACACAACCGTATTAACTCCCTATTAACAAACTAAATAAATATCCAGTACCGTATCGCGCCAACATTCACATCAACACTGGATAAAATATTCATTCACCGATTTCAATACATGATGATGTCTTGAAACCGTGTGCGTTAGTTTGTTTGTTTTGTATTATGTTAGTAGTGGTGAAGAGTGTACAGTGAAGGATTTCAGTGTGAATTTTCAAACATGGGGCCTGTGTGGATTCTGGCAGTTTTCAGTCTCGTTGTCGGAGTGCATAGTGCGAGAAATACAACATTTACTATTGGTACGTATTGAGTACTAGTGACAATAGCGCAATTTATCACACAATGCTTAAACCACAAAGTTACTCATCAAAAGTTTAGAGCCCTTTGTTTGTTATAAAAACACTTTAACATTTAATGCTCCTTTTACTGTCAGTAAAAGGTTGTTTCGTTAGGATCATAGTAAACATCATCAACTTTGATTGATACATAAACAAACGTGTATCGAAACGAAAATATAAATATGTACAAAAGCATATGTTGGTTATCTATGTTTCTAGCCGAAAAGAAACTATATATTTTCATTAAAATAAATATTGTTGAATATACAGTACACCTCCACACACACACATACATATATACGTATTTACTTTAGCTATGCCTGAAATGTTTGAAGTAAAATTGTAAGTTTCATAAAAAGAAGAAGGAATTATGATGGTTGAGAATTGTTTCAGAATAATCACTGTCCGCATTCTTATGTCTGTACATGTGTGTATGTGTGTGTGTTTGTGTACATAATTGAGGAGTGTATTTCGAATAGTTGGCCATGAGCCCACGGACTACGAAAACTTGGCAAAGATTACTAGGGTTATCCAAATTCATTCGAGTTATTTTTGTAACATTCAACAACAGGATATACTGACAGATCGTTTATAATTTTGCCGATACCATGTGCAACATTTCTATGCAATGTTTATCAAAACAAGTGTATGATTGTATGCTTGTATCAATACTAGTAGGTACGGATTTATTTCGTGTTCACGCAGACACGCAGAGAGAGAGAGAGAGAGAGAGAGAGAGAGAGATTTCATGTTTTGTTGTTAAACATATTTCAGGAGCGATACTCCATGAGGACGACTATGTATCGGAGGTGGCCGTTTCCTATGCTATACGAAGGATAAATATGTATAGCCATGATTACGATAGGCTCGGCCAACAAATATCAAAAGGACACGTCGTCACATATGCGCCCAACATACAAACGGTCTCACGGATAGACAGTTTCAAAACTGGCCAGATAGGTACGTACCCTATGTATACACACACATGTGTATCGTGTATGTATGTACACACACACTGAGCCACATATATATGTACAAGATCTTTTTAAATGAATAAACAAAAACACCATCATGTTCATGTTTATTTTAAGTAAGAAAATAATCATATATATAACTTCTTTTCCTTGCAACAGCAGAAATACAGAAATATTTTGTAATATCTATAATTGACGACAAATTAATATAACTATATTCATTCTCTGACTTGGAACTTATTTACTAATGTACTTTAGTGGATGTATCTTATTATTTTATTCGTTATTTCTTAATGTAAAACTTCAAAGTGTAATTAAAACACAAGTACTAATGAGTAAAATAATATTTAACGAAGGATATTCTGTATAACTTGAATAAAACATTATTTTCCTCCTCTCTGTCTCTCTCTCTCTCTAGCCTGTAAAATGGTAGAATCTGGGGTTACTGCAATTTTCGGACCTGAATCCCTCGGGAGTACCGGGATAGTGCAATCCATATGCACCACTCTGGTAATACCGCACATCCAGACTAACTGGAATCCCGACGAGATTCCATTTACATCTCAACCAGTGGTCAGTTTGTATCCAGATCCACGATCATTATCCAAAGCACTAGCAAAACTGGTACAAGCTACACACTGGAAGACATTCACGATTTTATACCAGCACGATGAAGGATTAATTCGCTTACAAGACGTACTGAAGATGAGCAAATTATACAAGCAACCAATTACAGTAAGACAACTTAGCGAAGGACCTGATTACAGGTACACTTATATAAAACTAGTGTGTAGTGCATTTTGTATAGAACTATTATTGTGCTTCAGGACTGAACTCAAATCCATTGGAGACAGTATCGTTAATAATATTGTCCTCGATTGCGATACCGATAGTATTATTGATATTTTATCACAAGCTAAAGAAGTGGATACGTTGAAAGACTATCATAATATAATACTTACATCTTTGGTAAGTTCTCAGTAAAAAAATATGGACTCTAATTGTTAATATAAACATGACACATACGAGTATTATCTATTTTACTTACAGCATGCACATATAATGGTTTTTGTGTAAATGAAAGTATTTTGTTAAGTTATTTCATCACATTAGTACGTTTACTATATTAGTATGACAGTGTCGTATACCAAACAGTATAATTAATACTGCTTTCGATAAGTTTTTAGTGAAAATATCCATTAATCATCAAATACTAATAAAGTCGAGTTGAAAGGGTTATGATAAACTAAACTAATAAAATATGTGTTCAGGATGCACATACCTTGTCGTACGGTTCACTGTTTGACACTCGACCAAACATCACCTCTATGCGGCTGGTAGATCCGGCCTCACCAGAAGTGGACAGAGCTGTCTCCGACTGGATCACTTTGGAACAAATGCAAAGTGGAACAAGACTCCAGATCACACCGCAGTCGCTCCGGGTAAGTTGAAAGAACAAGAAAAATACTTAGTTCGTCCACAATGTTCGTACGGAATGTTTAAATAATATAATCACACACACACACGGATTGTTGGAATTTTAACGGCTTGATTCGTCTAAGGGCCTAAATGTATCAATCTGCTTACTTATAAATGAAAGCTTAAACAATGTGAGGAGCAAAGAATATTCAAACTATGTAGAATACATAATTGATAAGTGATTTTTATAATGATGGTTACATTTTATTTAATAAGTAGCGTATCAGTTAATCCAATTGTAATATTCTATAAGAGTTATTACTGATTGTTACAGCTGAAGACAGCACTGTTGTACGATGCGGTGAATCTATATGCAGCGACGGTTAAGGAAATCCATGCAGATTCTCCCCTCACTGCACATGAGTGTAATTGTGAAAACTATACAACCATATGGGAAGATGGTCTGAGAATAGCGGAATTTATGAAAATTGTAAGTTAGATGTGCGTTGTAATACTGCCTATTTAATATTAATTTTATATAAATCATAGACTTGTGTGTGTGTTATAGAAACAAATGCCTAGAGGTCTCACGGGTGATTTGATATTCGACCCGGTCGGTAGACGTACTAATTTCACATTACAAGTAGTGGAATTGTCACCGTCCGAACAATTTGTAACGGGTAACCTGACACCTAACGGATATGTATCATCACGTACCGAGGAGGAACAACAGACGCAAATCATCGATAACATTCAGAAGAAACTGTTCATTGTCTCGTCGAGAATCGGTGCACCATATCTCTCTGAGCGAGTACCAAAACCAGGCGAAGTACTAACTGGAAATGATCGATATGAAGGCTACTCAATGGATGTCATTGATGGTAAATACATTTCCGCACTAACAAATAATATATCACACACGCCAGGTTAAACATTGAAACGGTTTGGATTGCTATAAACTTACTGAAGACAAACAAATAGTAAAATATATATGCTGAGAATCTAATTATTTATTTACTGGTTGCAGGCATTTCGAAGATCTTAAACTTCACATACAGATTCGAAATTGCACCTGATAATCGTTACGGATCATACGTTCCAGAGAAACAAGAATGGGACGGTCTTATTAAACAACTATTAACACATGTATGTATGCAACCCGCTTTACAGCACTGTAGTGTGGGTTTCTGATGGCAATTTATAAATATATTTTAATACTTTGCTACTCAGACTAACATTATTTAGAAGTATTTACATTTATTTAATGCTATAAAAGAAAATTGGCACATATTTTAGTAAAAAATCACAATTATTAATTGAATAGAATGTACAGCACAACATGGCATGCCCTGCAAACATTACTTTTTACCCAAAACAAACAAAAGAGAATATTCACAAACAACAATTTTGAAACTGTGTAAATATTAAGCTATAATTAATAATATAAACCATCTGGTTGCTTAGCAACGCGGTAAAAGGGCGCAAATCAACAAATAAAATAAATCGCTATTTGTTTTTATAATACACATTCTGCAGTGGAAACAAATATAACAGAAAACACTCTAGATACTAAACGCTTGTATTATATACATATATCTCTATGTTTTGAGAAACTGGAAAAATGATGGATTGTTATTTGTTGTTTTACAGAAAGCTGATTTGGCCATTTGTGATCTGACTATAACACATGACAGACGCAAAGTTGTGGATTTCACAATGCCCTTTATGACTTTAGGTAACGTAGCTAATCGGAATACACTTGGTATTGTACTGTATTGTAATGGTAACATTGTTTCTTATTGTAGGAATTAGTATCCTGTATAGTAAACCGACTAAGGAACCTCCAGATCTGTTCTCCTTCACTTCCCCCCTATCAACAGACGTTTGGCTTTACACGGGTACAGCATTTCTCTGCGTATCATTGTTACTGTACTTCATAGCGAGGTGAGATGTAAGAGATTCAAGGAAAACACAAGTTACAAAACAGTTCAAAACTTATGCAACAAAATTCTAACTAACTAATTCGCCTTTATAGTGTATTAAAAACGGAAAACACATTTTACTGTTTTTAATACTGGTACTACACGCACGTCCATAGGGTAAACAATTATGACGGCAAATCTATTTTCACACTGCCATTCTGCCCGTATATCTTGTGCTGTCAAAATATTCGATAATTTATATTTGACATTTTCACAAAACGAGTCATATACTAGGCGAAACAATGACAGGTAGCGGCCGAATATGTAATGGGAAATATAGGTAAATGTTATTATTGCAGAATGTCACCGGGCGACTGGGAGAATCCGCATCCCTGCAACCAGGACCCGGAGGAGCTGGAGAATATTTGGACGTTGAAAAATGCACTCTGGTTAACACTTGGTTCTATTATGGTTCAAGGTTGCGATATATTACCAAAGTAAGTAACTAACTATATGAGAGAAATGTATGGATTTAGATCTTGCTAACAACAACGCAACATTCATATATAAACAAAATAATAAAACATTTTCCTAATATATATATCAATAGAATAATTGGGACTCATAGTATATATAATTGTTCGTTACTAGAAATGTGTGGCCCCTTACATAAACCCCCGCTAGCACGACCATTTTGGCAATATGGTGCACGCTTTCAGACATAGCACTAGTCGCCGAAGCAATCCCAGCAATAGCAACACACATTGTCGGTAGATATTGAAAAAGTCACAAAGAAAAAACAAAAAATATATACTTACGTTTCAACTAATGTCCCATGTCGCCTCAACCACTGATAACATCCTTTTCTCTTAAATGGAATCGCAATCTGTAACAAATAAAGATTTTACAATTAGAAATAACTCTCCTTTCGTGACTAATTTAATTCATTTCATAACTGCTCGTGTATCTGATACAAAGGTGAGCGTTTAAACGTACACAATTACTAATTCACTAGCTTCTCATATTCTGTAGAGTATAAATGTATGTACGTGAGTATGTATACCATTGACTTTCAATGTTTGAATTTATATGTAGCTGTAATATTCAACATATATGAATTTCATTACCATGGCATAGAGCAGTATATAAGCACTTTGACATTCATTCCACATGAATCAGAGTACCTACATTTATATAAACACCCGACCATATAAACATGTGTCAAACAATAATGGTTACTGACATTTTACAGAGGTACATCAACACGTATGTTGGCGGGTACGTGGTGGTTATTTTCTCTGATTATCTGTTCATCGTACACGGCTAACTTGGCTGCATTTTTGACAAATGAACGTATGGGACCGACCATTGAAAGTGCCGAAGATTTGGCTAAACAGTCCAAGATTAAATATGGTGCCGTGTCGGGTGGTTCCACGCTTGGATTTTTCAAAGTACGTCTCTAAACTAAAAACTTTAGCTTTAGCTAACCCTTGTCTAGAATGAAATATATGATGGAGCAACAAGAGCTGTAGGTAGCTCGGATGAGACTATGATTTGCACAACTTTCAGGAATCCAATGTGTCCACACATCAACGTATGTGGGCTGCGATGGAATCGGCCAGGCCGAGTGTTTTTACTAAAAGCAACGCGGAAGGTGTGGAACGTGTATTGAAGGGAAAAGGTGGTTACGCTTTCTTAATGGAGTCGACGTCAATTGAGTACGAAGTAGCGAAGAACTGTGACCTACGAAAAGTGGGAGGCTTACTTGATAGTAAGGGATATGGTATCGCAATGCCAGTCAGTAAGTACAAATATCTACATATAATTTACTGGCATCTACATCATTGTTCATAGGATTGTTTACCAATAATACAAACTCTTGCACATATATGTATATGATGTCAAACATTTAGTATTATTTATTGTATAAACTATCAATCTGAAAACTCCCACAATCATTATTTATTTCCCATACCATCAATTAATATTAATTATCTGACATTTTACAACAGTATACAATTTAACTACAAAATACATATTTCACAATTAGGTACTTTGATTTACATATTATAATTTCTGATGGTTTTTGTACAGATGCGCCGTACAGAACGAAAATCAGCGGTGCAGTATTGCAAATGCAAGAAGAAGGACAACTTTACCTTTTAAAAGAAAAATGGTGGAAGGAAATGCATGGAAATATATGTGACGTAAGTATGATTCCTTATAAATAATATCTATGTCATCATATGTAACCTAATATCACAGATGTTACAACGTATGTAGAACGTATTACATACGGAATATTTATTATTGAATTTCAGCAAGAAAGTAGTGCAAGTGATGAGAATGCTGCAGAATTGGATCTGGCGAATGTCGGTGGTGTGTTCATAGTACTACTGGTGGGCACGGGTATAGCATTCGTTATAGCAATACTGGAGTTTCTTTGGAACGTACGCAAAGTAGCCGTAGACGAGCAGGTTAGTTTCTTGTTTTTATAAAAACCAACAACAAAAACAATAGTTTCATTGAATATTACTCGTATCTTTCAGAGAAATGAAACGCCAGCATTTACATACATTTTGCAAAATGAATAATTTATTTTACAAATGATAATATATTACCTATTCTGTTTGCAGCTGACATTGTGCGAAGCACTTATTGTTGAATTAAAGTTCGCTTTGAGTATCTGTATCACGAAGAAGGCCACGAAACCCAAGTTATCGGAATCATCGTCAGAAAGTGGATCAGAGACGCGAAGTATCGCCCAGAGTGTCTTACGTCAAGCCGGATCCTTCCTTCATCTGAATGTCTTCGGAAACGATATCACTGATAACAAATAATACCATTACTCTTTATAGAACTAACATAATACATACTATGGTATACATAATTTGCAAATAACTAATCATACATTGAGTAAAGAAGATGTCATGAAATATTTAGTTACAGCATCGTTTTGCAAAGTACATATTTATTTATTATAACACTATATACTAATGTATAACATGTAAATATATAATAAATATAAAGTAAATAAAAATAAAATAATAATAAATTATAAATCAATTTCTTTGAAAAAATACCAGATTTGTCAACCAGATCCAAGCGAACCTGTCTCCAATAATTAAAAATTAAACAATTCCTAAACATACTCATGTATCTACATTAAATTTCCGAGATTCGGTCATAAATCTTGAAAATTTAGAAATTTGCGGGCAATAAATCTTTCTTGACCACAAATGATGCGTTAACGTTGGGGCCATCGCCATAAAAAACATTACTTACGTTTTATAGTTATACAATTAATCTTATATCATGTTTAATATATTGAAACCTCAATAAAAACTATTATTAAATTGGAACTATTTTGTTATATACATATTGCGGATGAAACATTTTCTTAACGTTGTAACAAAACTTACCAACAATCACTTGCAGTAGCTTATTTTCAGCCAATCATAACAAAGCGGGAGCCGTTTCGCTACATTATAAATTTTCATCCAACAGATTTCTTGACAAACAAATAATACTTTCACAAGTTCTGATTGGCTAAATATTAAACACAATGGCGTAAGTTTAAACATTGGAAATTTTGAAACTACCAAATACAAGTTTTAATTAGCTTCACATTACGATGCTAACATTGTTACACGTAAATATAAATATTTTTGTATATTTGTACTTTGCTAGCCCGCACTACATTGCTGTGAGACTGGTGTATATAGTTTTAATTATATTATATTACATACATAATTACAACAACATAATAAAAAACTGTAATATTTATTCATTGTTTACATATATAGAGAGAAAACAGAACGTTTGAATTTAAATTAATTATTTAAATAATATTAATATCAAATACTTATAGTTTCTTATGTTTTTATTATTTTTTATTATGTTGGCTGCATTGATGGTGCTGTCATACGAAATATGCTGATTTCATTTCTCATACCATAGCCAACACTCATGCTTAAATTTGAACGAAACGCACTTCCGAAAATCTAATGGCCGGTTGGAAAAATTATTTTGTTGGTTAAAATTAGAAGTGATCATTGTCATCATAAAATGTACATATATTTACGAAACTGTTATCTACGAAATCTTCGATTCAACGAAGTGGTTAAAAGTATGTATCAAAATATTATGTATGACACTGATAAATTATGTAATTTTCCACGAATGTTTGACATTGTTTTTTTGTATACATACCGTTCATTAATTTTTTTCTTCTTTACAGCACCATTTCATTGACGTATAATACTAAATCATTATTTTCATATTCCTTCATTCCATTGTCTAGATCACGATGCATACTTTATTTCTTAATAATTATTTTTGACAGCTAGAAAACAATGAACAGAATGCAGTATATGTATCTGATTACTAAAGTTCATTATTAATGTGAAAGCATGGTCTTAAAAACAAAACGTTTAAGTTCAATAAATAAATCTTCCCCTTCCTTATAACCTAAAAGAGTAGTTACTGGAATAAATAATATTGTCGTTATTTTTCAGATAGACGTTGTCATCACCAAATTCACAGTTCAAATACTGCCAACAAATATACTTTATACAAATGTCCGAAATTTTCTCATCGAATTATTTCATATACGAATAAAACAAGCAATCAATGTTTGACATTGAAAAGTTCATTACCATTTCAGTCGAACGATACTACGTTTGCCGATGAGAACTTGAATATCTATAATTCTTACATTATAACACGACAGTTCTCGTTAAGTTCTTATCGAGCCGAGAAGGAAC
Source organism: Calosoma granatense (assembly GCA_022063505.1). Lineage (NCBI taxonomy): Eukaryota > Metazoa > Arthropoda > Insecta > Coleoptera > Carabidae > Calosoma > Calosoma granatense. Next base: position 3,474,365 of record JAGJTL010000054.1, read on the forward strand.
CATTAAAACCATCATCGAAAGTTGAGGTTACTGTACAAGCGCTGAAAGATGAACAGAAAAACAAGGAAAACCTACCTGCGGAAGCATCGTCGAAAGTTGTGCAAAAGAAAACTATAAAACAGAAAATAGTTGATGAACTTACCCATTATTATCACGGCTTCCGATTGCTGTTCATCGATATAAGAATTTCCTGCGGTCTGGCCTGGCGAATATTGAATGGAAAAACACTGAGTCGCCGAGAGCACAATTTACTTGTCCGTACAGTCGGTGATCTATTCCGACTGGTACCGTTTTCAGTTTTTATTATTGTACCATTCATGGAAATCGCATTGCCATTTTTCATCAAGTTTTTTCCCGGCATGTTACCGTCAACATTTCAAACTGCTAAAGAGCGCGAAGACAAGCTCAAACAGAACTTGAAAGTAAAACTGGAAATGGCCAAGTTTTTACAGAAAACACTGGACGATATGGCCGTACAGCATATAGATCGTAGTTCAGCCAGTGCTAAAGAATTTGCTGAATGGTTCCACAAGATACGAACATCCGGTGAGATGGTGTCCAATGAGGATATCATGCGTTTCTCTAAATTGTTCCAAGATGAGATTACTCTAGACTCGTTGTCTCGTGGCCAACTGGTTGCTCTGTGTCGTGTACTCGAAGTGCAAACACTTGGTACGAATAATCTGTTACGATTTCAGCTTCGTATGAAACTACGAAACCTTGCAGCCGACGATAAACTTATTCAGAAAGAGAGTGTTGATTCATTGACCGTTAACGAACTGCAGAATGCGTGCAAAGCTCGCGGTATGCGAGCGTACGGACTGTCTGAAGAGAGGTTACGCAAACAGTTGTCACAGTGGTTAGATCTGAGTCTGAATCAGAAAGTGCCTCCCTCATTACTGCTGCTGTCGCGGGCACTAATGTTGCCAGACACAATACCGACGAGTGACAAGTTGAAAGCTACTATCTCCGTACTGCCCGACACAATCGTTACTCAGACATCGGTGGCTATCGCTGAGGGCGAGGGTAAGATTGACAACAAGATGAAGTTGGAAGTGATCAAGGAGGAAGCGCGTAAGGTTAAGGAGGAACGGCAAGAACGTCGCGAGGAACGTATGCGCAAAGAGAAGGAGGAGAAGGAAATTATTACCGATAAAGCGCCGGTGCTAAATGCCGAGGCTACACCGACACTAGTTGATACCGCGCCACCTGTACAGACGAAGGAGAGCAAGAAAGCAGAACAAATCCGTTCCTCTGATCTGGAAGTGCTAGAAGATGCCCTGGACTCGGTAGCAAAACATAAACTGATCCTGGAGAAGGAAGTGATTGAAGATTTGAAGGAGGAGATGGCAGATTATCAGGAAGATTTACAGGAACTAAAAGAAGTAACCGGTGGTGTGTCGAAACCGGAAGTTAAAGAGAGTAAAGCGGCTAAACGTCTTTTTAACCGGGTAAACAAAATGATACAGAAGATGGATACGGTTGTCTCTGAACTGGAGAACAAAGAGAAACAGTTGAAAAAGGATTTGGCTGGTGGTGAATCAAAGGTGACACAGGAAGATATCGTACGGATTGACGAGTTACTCGATGCTATAAAGAAAATGCAGAAAGTACCAAATGAATCGGTTGTGAAGCAGATACAGAATATTCTAGGTAAAATCGATGACGATCATGATGGTTCAATCAAGGTGGAAGATGTACTGAAAGTAAGTAAATGCATGGACATAAACAACTATTAAACCACGTGTTATTTTATAACGCGCAGTATTATTCTACTAAATTGTGTATCTCTTAGGTTATTGAAGTCATTGGTCAAGAGAATGTGCAGCTCAGTGCGAAGCAAATGGACGATATCATTGAGTTGATAGACAAGGAAGAAATATTGGAAGTAGAGGACAAGATCGAGAAGGCATTGCAGAAAGATGCAGAGATGAAAGCTACAAAGAAACAAGTTGCTAGTGGTACGGATAAAGGTGCTACCAACAGTAGTAATACGAACAACAATACACAAGCAACACAAGCAGAGGACAACAAGTCAAAAGATGACAACAAAACAAAATTAGACGCACAATCACCGCCAACTACGACGACTACAATACCAACGTCTCCCCCACCACCGCCGCCCACAATCAGTATTGACCAATCAAAGAAGGAGAGCAGCAGTTCAAAAATGCTCTGATGAAACCGGTGATTTAGACATTAGACTAAATTGTTCTAAACGCAGCAGTACAACTCTTTAAAAAAACATTATACATTCGAAATAGATTACACACACACCTTTATATACACGATTATTTAAATATAATGTTGTAAAAAATTTACTTATTATGGATGTATTAAATTATAAGATTTTTTCTAACATGTACTATATATTATTTATAATGTTGTCTTTTGCACATAATATACCTATATATGTATAACAAAACCAGTAAGTTTACTGCATTTTAGTTATGATTTTTTTTAGAGAAAATTATTCAAAATATCTAATTAGTTAAATATTAATAATGTCGATTTTTAGTTACTCTGACATTTGTTTAAAATAGATCGGTGCTGAGACTTTGTATAAACAAAATAAATAAATTATATATCTGTACGTTAAACTAAATTATGATTTTCCTTTACCTAAAATCTGTTAGGTTATTTGCATTTATACATAAATATACCTACCCATCTACATACTATTCCTCTATGCAGTAATTGTTTTAAAACACATTTTATTTAAATATAGCTAAACGTTGTCTCACACTAAAGACATGACTGATGATATTCACAGGTCTATACTACCGGTGCTACTATGAACTACTAAATTTGACACTATTACTATGTGTATTTTTATAGCAACAGTGTTAATTGTAGTAGCGTTTACTAGAGTCAATAGTATCCATACTAAAAGTGTCAAATTTAGTAGACAAACTTAGTAGCTGTTAATAATGTCCACAGTATCGACTTGTGAAGAACATACATATTATTATTATAGCAAGATAAGAAAGTGAATATAAAATGACTGATATATGTTATATTAATTTTTCCAACCCCCATGCCAAACACATATAACGTCCGTGTATTGTAGGAAGGAAGGATGTTGAAGAATAACACCATTCGTGTAATAAACATTTTCTTATTCAAACTTATATCCTTACATATACACAGTACAAAAAAATTATATTTTACCTCTGGCATAGAGGAAAAAACATACTCGTGTGTAAGATAGGTAGGTTATCAGGAGTGGCATAGGGGGTAGTAGGGGTAATAAGGGGTCGAGGGCGAGAGGGGGGGAGGCGGGCGGTAGTAGGTACTGTACAAAAGACTCTGGCTCATACTACTGTACAATCACTTCGAAAAGCAAATAATAAATAAACATTTCTTACATCATTCAAACAACAATTAATTTACATATATGACAGAAGAAAAACAAAATATTATTCGGTAGTGTTTTTTGTTTAAATGTTAATTATCATTTATAATATTTATATT
>JAGJTL010000054.1:3478075-3491880 GCA_022063505.1 Calosoma granatense
ATATATATATATCGATTAGCAAACCACATTAGATATTATGTCCATCGATTGATTGATTTAGGAACTACCCGCGTTCCATATTTTTAAAATAGTTACAACATGCGTGCAAACATTACTGTACAATTACACACACCTCTATAAAACATGTATATGCATGTATGTATATATGTATGTGTGTGTGTGTGTGTTACAATCACAATATACATATACATAAATGTCACCCTCAATATGTAGTATATGTGAATTGTCAACACTCACATATACATATATACACATAAACACATACCAATCGCGCACCTGATCTCAGACCGATTTGATTTTGTCTGTATCTTTCTAAATTGGCACTTTGAATGAAATAGCACTTTTAAAAATCCATTTAGATATAATGAACATTTTTATGGGTGTATAATGTGTGTGTGTGTGTGTGTGTGTGTATATATTCAGAATAAAGTGTACGTGTGTATCAGATAGTGGTGGCTTTGGCTGCGGCTGTACATACTATATGTATTCGCAGAGCCAAGTGTGTATCCGTATATACAATCACTAGTTATAACATGTACAATGTGGTACTGAAGGGGCGGGGGGTTACGTTCCCGGGGGGCGGCAGAGGAGGGAGAAATTGTGTGATATTTAATTACAAATATTACAAAAGTTCAGTAAACTTGTGGTCGCCCAAAAACATCCACACATTTATAATATTATACATTGTAAAATACTGTGTAACGCAACACTTGAATCAGGACCGGATTCTGCACAGAGTAGTACTGGAATATTCAGAGGCCCCGGTAAATATTCGTGGGTGTGTGTGTGGGGGGGGGTGCTTGTTATCAATTCAATGTTGAATAAGTGTTTTTTTGTTGAAAATACCGTTGTATTTAAATAACGGAGGCACATACAAGTGACTAAAAAAATAACCACTGGTATTTTTGCAATAATTATTTCTTTCATTATTTTTGTAGGTTTTGTTTACAATTATGTAGTGTAATAATTAACATTGATATATTTATTCCAAGGCTTCTCCAGATGCCCAAGACGACATCGAATAAAGTGTAAAGATTTCTAATTTACAAATAACGTATTTGTTTGTGTGGCTGTGTAAGTGGGTGGGTGGGTGGGTGTGGGGGATGTGTGTTGTTTGTGGTGAACTGTATTCGCGCGTATTATAACATTTATAGTTCTCCACTAAGCCACTAGTCACTAATAACAGGAAGAAACACCGTGCATTAATCATCATCATCATCATCATTACAGCAGTTGTCACCCGACCATATATTATACAATATAAATAACTCCACCGTAACACATTGCATCGTATTGCTTTCTGACAAAAGTCCAACACGCGCGTGCTTACTTGCGTGAGTTATGTTCAAACATACAATGTACACCAGATGATTTAATATATATGTACACAACCAATCATCATTATCATCAACAACACGTGGTACTAGATAGAACAACAGTACAGAGACACTCAAGTTATATACGTACATTTATGTGTAGAGCCCGTCTCTATGTAAAATATATAAATGCTTCACAAGGCGTCTTGTCCGTTAATCCGCACAATCTGTGGTCGTATCACACAAGATAAACATAGTAATTACAAAGAGAGAAATAGAGGTGAGAGAGAGAGAGAGAGAGACAGAGAGATAGAGAGAGAACTTCTTGTGTCAAATGTGTTTTAAACAATTATGTTCTCAATATACAAGAATCAGCCGACGAGCGGTGGCGTAGTGGAAATTCATATCACAAACAGTAATAGTAGCAGTGGTAATTCGCACTGTGGAACGATTTCACGCTGGCTCTTTAGAATCTGTATCGTGACTCGCTGGACTGCCTGATGGTGAGTTTGAATCACTACTACTCGCACCACTATGCTGTCCACTGCCCACACTATTCTGTGTGCCACATCCATCCAACAAGCCATCTTCCATCTCACTTTTCACCGTGTGATTCTTCAGCAGACTGCTGAGTACAGACAGTGAATCTTTCACAGTATGATAGATGATATTCTTAATCTGCAACTTGTCCTCATGATTCGTATGCGTGTCGGACAGTTCACGAAACTCTTGCGTCAAGTGGAAACAATGTGATACATTCTCCGGTGAGACAAAGTCCTCGGCCACCTTGATGCAGTTGTGCAGATTGCGTACTTGATGTGGTGCACCGGCAGGTATGAATACGGCATCGCCCAGACACTGGACTATCGCGTATCCTTCTACACCGTACTCTTTGTACAAACGTTCACGTAACGGACCGTCCAAATATCCACTCTGATCGTGTATCGGGTCGTGATGTGGTTCTAGACGTTCACCCTTCTCCAAGGCTACTTTGTTGAGTAGATCCCGGATTTTATCTGCATCGCGCGCATTGTAGATGTGCCACAGAGCCCCGGGCAACTCGCCCTTGTCCCGCACACGCCGCCGTGTAAGTATATCACAGCCCGCCTCATCAATAGCACGGAACGCTTCCTTGATGTGTTCATCATTATCACCATCCTTCGGTATACCGACGTACACCATCACATTCACCGCATCAGAGATGTCCAGATGGAGGTTAGTTGTGCCCTTGGTGGGGTACAGTGCAGAGCCGTACGCATTGTACATCTTAGGGCCCAAGTCGGGCCGGACAAAACATTCCGGCAAGCGACTGGCCAAATTCAAACGGCCCGACCGATGTGTGTATTCGGATAACGGTAATACACGCATCAGATCGTTGAATCTGCTTGGCATCAACTCGGCAAAATCTTCACCAGGTGGCCAATCCTTCAGTTTCAGCAACATCGGATTGCCACGCTCGTCCTTTAGTCGCTTAGAGAAATGTTCGAAACCTTCCCAGAATTTGCTCATCGCCTGATTCGGAACCAGCTTGCCCGTCATACAATTGATCAAGTCGTTCTTCTCGTCGCCGAAATCTCGGATGAATGAATCTGGATGCCACAAATCCATGTCTAGGTTACGACTGATGTCTGATACAATAACTGGCTGACCTCTCTTCCATTGATCCTGTAATACAAATATTAAATAACATTATATTCTCTTGTACAACAGATTTTAATTCAAATGCATAATATAGAAGTTTCAATTTCATTTGAATATTTGAAATTTTGTAAAGTTATAAAGTAATTATTCTACATACCTGAAAGATTCTATAATTGCCAACATTGTTCGGATCAGTGAGCCTCAACAACTTGCCATCGCACAGCCACGAATGTGGTGTATTCGGATAGAGAATTTTACTTTCGGTCAAAGTCATAATTCTGATTGGCAATGGTTCACGTCCTTTCGTCTGCCAGTTGTACCGTCGTACGAAATGTTTCAACTCCATCGGTTTCACATCGTGCATCAGTTCATCGCTCTTGTGTACGGTGTCTTCAATCACACTCGATATAACTTCATCCAGTGTTTCCATCCGTGATTTCTTCGAGTTTTTCGGCAGGCCGTTGTTATTCGGATTGGCTACGGTGTTGGCGGGTGACGCAGCTCGGCTGCCATTCGACTTGTGCGCCGGCCGGATCAGTAATTCGCGGAGCGTTGAGAAATTACCTTCTTTATCACCATCAGAATCACTGCTGCATTCTTCTTTCTTGTCTTCATTGGACAGGGCCACGTCCGCAAGCCAATTCAACGGTGAATTCTTCTCGTCTTTCACTGAGATTCCGTTTACAGATTTTTCACTGTCCCCGTCTTCTTTCTTCTCAAGCTTGATGCCATTCAGTTCGCCCTTGATGAGACTCTTGATAATGTCTTTGTACGCGGCACCATTTATCGACTTTGAATCTTTACTAATGGGACAGCCGCAGAACTGCGGAATGCCCCACAGTTCACGGAACTCGTGTGTGCGTCGGCCCAACTTCTGAAGAGAATCACCAGCGATGATCTGTGTTAGCATCAACTTTTCCTGTTCATGCGGTTGTCGGTTGGTACACTGAAGCCAGGAGAATTCATCTCGATCCTTGCCCGGTTCACCCCAGATTTTAACTGTACCATTCTTACGGCCCTAAACAAACAATATCCAAACTGTATTAAGGAAACATGTTTAATATTTACATAGAATAAAATTATAATAGTTTGTAAAATGCGTATCTAACTAACTAGGTCTATAAATATTTAATTAAATGTGTTATATATACAATAACAGCCATGAATAATAATGATGAAATATTTACCTTATAACAATCTAAACATACTACGAAGCCACATTTGCCGCAGGCCCAATGGAAATTAAACAAGGTCGTTTCACAAACGTCACACATTTCTCTTACACCCTGCACAACACGTTTCCAGGCGATGGTTTTATCTGCAAATTTAATGAATATGTGTAACACATTTTATTGTAAACTACAATATTTTCTCTACAATATACAAACACATACCGTCTGACATGTGCTCAGCTAAGGCGTCTCTCTCTTGTACAAGTAAATCACAAAAATGGTCTCCGACTTGATGTAAAAGCAGACGTGACATTTCTAAATCCAAATCAGGTGGTGGGTTATCGGACAATGGAAGCCATAGTTTCAAGTCTTCCTATAAACAATTAATCAATTAAAATACGCACATATACAACAACATACCTGTATGTATATTGTATAGTGTGTTGCAGAAATTCAACAATAATTACCTCTGATGCATCCTTGTGCGGATCAGAGAAGCCAGCGATCGCTAGTTGTCCGTTCTTGGTGTAACGCAGTCTGCGGAATGCGTAGAATCGACAGAATATATTGGGCATGTTCTTGGACCGTTGATTTGGGGTCCACCGACACTCGCGACACTTCGCTAGTTTCGGAGCGACCTCAAAACACGGTCCGTCCTGTAAAAAACTCTCGCCCGTTTTCTTTAATTGCCCCACAGGTGGTTTGCGAAAGGGGTCGCGCTGAGGCAACGAAGGTTCATCACGACTCTTCTTGTTGCGCGGCTCCTCGCCTTTATCGTTTTTTGACGACTTGGGTCTACGTCCTCTCTTCCTCGGCTCTTTGTCTTTACTCGCACCACCGCCACTCGTGTTCGTGCTGCCTCCATTCGTTGCCTTCTTACCACCACCACCGCCACTAGCAGTAGTACCAGCACTACCACCTCCGCTAGCCTGATTCGTGCTCGCTCCACTATCAGAGTCCTTCTCACTGCCACTCTCCTTATCACTATCACTACCACTCTCACTCGCTACGGACGATGGTACAACGGATCCACCTTTCCTCTTCTTACTATCGTCTGCTGAAGTTTTTTTAGCACCTCCGCCGCCTTTTTTTCTTTTTACTTTCGGCGGTTTTCGTTTCGGTGGTGATTTGCGCCCGCGTTCCTGATCCGAACTGGACGAATCGTCCCCCTTGCTCGGATCAGTGCCGTGTCCATTCAACGGGCCGGAATCTTTACTCGAGTTCCCTTTACGTCCGTTTCCCTTGTTCGATAGCGTTTTGGTTTTGTTGATACTGTTCACTGCCATTGAGCCAATGTTGTGTAACGATGTGACTGGTATGCTGGTCTCTTTGGCTTGTGTGTTATTCGTCGAATGGTTCACGTTGGGTATGGGCAGTGTAACACATGTACCGCTACCCTTTACACCTGTTGTATCCTCTACATCTTCCCCCGTGTGCCTTTGTAGCCAGGCTTTCTTCAGATGCCGTACAGGGTAATTTGTAGTGGATGACGATGTAGTTGTTGTTGATGTTTTTGTCGGCCCGGGGCTGTTTGACTTCTCTGAATCCACTACGCTAGGCGTTAGAGATACTTTGACTGGTGTGGATGGTGGCTGTTGTTGGTCCTGCGGTTGAACTGTGGCGCTGGGTGTACTGATCACTACTGGCGCAGCACTCGGTGCTACTGGACTAATGTTATTCGCTACAGACACAGATACAGGTGACACGGACACTGTCGGTGTACTGTTGATCGACGTACTCGGCGGCGTACTGACGACCAGTTTATTTGTACTGTCCGTATAAACGTTTGATATCGTTGGTACCAGACTGCTGCTGCTAGTGTGTGACATATCTGTCGGTGTCGGTTGCTGTTGTTGCTGTGTCGACGGAATGTGTCCGTGCTCATTCAGCGCCGGATGACTTTGTGATATGATTATCGTGTTGGCCGGTGTTCGGTACGCAGCGGTATTCACAACAGTTGTTATCGTTGTAGCTGCACTCGCTATCAACGGACTCGGCTCGCTGACTCGTGCTAACTGTGGCTGTCCCGATGGATTACCGCTATGCAACGAGGATAATGTTTGCGCACTGACCGCAATGTGTGACGGCTGTCCACCTCCTGGACTGTCGATCCGTCGTTTCTTTACGTCGAGCGGCAGAGGACCGCCAATCGGATGTGATAACGGTGTACCCTTACGTTTCGGTGACGAGGATAATTCATCACGATTCGAGTTCCGGTCGGACGAGACGCCCAAGTCTAACGGCTGTGTCTGCACGGCGGGCGCGGAGATTTGTGACTGGTGCATTGACATGGGCATCTGGGGCATGGTGTGTGTGAGATGCGGGGAGCGGGAGATGGGCGAGGGTGCGGCTGTAGCCGTGGGCGGCGAGGTACCGTGGTGTTGCATGAGAGGTTTCGCGGACATGCCACCCGGCACGGTACCGCTGGCGTAGATATTTCGATCGTAGATCGCTCGCGGGTCAATGTTGGTCGTTCGACTGCTGTGGTGCGCGGGCGGTGGACATGCCGCCGACATGGCGGACTGGTGCATGTGTGGCGGGTGATACTGCGAGACTTGTTGATAGGGTGACGGTGACACGGACGAGGGCAGTGGGGGTTTCGAGGTGAGCGGTATAGGATTACTGGGCGGTGTAACCTCCTGTATCCGGCACACAGGGATACCGGTGACTATACCCGCGTTAGGTTTACCGTATATGTGCGGCGGTGCTGGACTGCTCACCTTCGGCTTGGAACTGGAACCCGTCGCGGCACTACTGACAGCTAAGGCATAGTGTGAAGGTACGGTGGCGCCGCCCATCGTCGTCTGTGGCAAGTACGAGTAGGCACTGGACATGGCTGACTTGCTGCTCATGCCACCGCCGGCGGCCGCGTACATTTGAGCGTCGGCCGCCGCCGCGGCACTTCTGTAGCGTGCCTCCGCACTGGACGGGTGTGGTGAGCTCTGCGAGTGCATGTGTGGCGACTGGCGCTGGTGCATGGTGTGCGGACTGGGCAACTGACTGCCGCCGCCACCACTGCTGCCACTGTTGGACCGATGGTGGCTGGGTGGCGGATGGGATTTGCCCAGGTTCTGCGGCTCCATGTGATGATGGGGGCTGGGTGTGTGCGGATGCTGCAGATGATGCGGGGACTGTGTCGGACTCCTGTACTCGTACAAGCCGGCCTTGTGTTGTTGGGAGGCTGCTGTCGCCGTGGTCGGGATGTAATGGGACATCATGTCCGCACCACGTAACTTGGGACTGGGCGAGTGGGCCACACTGACTTTGGGCTCTAGATGATGTGGACTTTTCACTTCATGTTTCACTATCACCGAGCTGCCGCCGCTCTTCATTTCACTGATTAGCGGCGGTGGATTCGATAGCACTAGGTCCCTGTCTCTGTCCGATTGCATTGCACTAGAACTTTTGTTCACTATTAAACCACTGCCCTGTGACTGCTGTTTGTGATGTTCCACTTTCACCTTGGATTCGTGCGTCACGAATCCAGGCGGCTGGTAGGCCGGATAGCCGAATAAACTGAAGTTCGGTTCGGCTTTCGGCAGGGATGTGTGTCCGACGTTCATCTTGTCATTGGACTTGATGTTTGCGGACACACGACTATGTGCGGGTGGCGGGTACTCGGCTTTCGATGGGATATTGGGTGATCTTTGACTCTGTTAAAATAAATATATACATATTAGCATCAGTAATGAATAATAATATGTAACAAAATATAATCTTACATTCATTGCATAAAATGCGGCGCGCTCTCGTTGCTCCTGTCGGAAGCGTTCCGAGGCCGCCATTTGCCGATGTTGTTGTTCACGCTGTTGGTGCTCTTGTTCTGCACGTTTCCTCTCTTCTTCAGCAGCTGAACCACGCTGTGGTGGTGGTAAACTAATCAAATTCCACGTTGCCATACTACTTCGTTCTCGCTGTAAAGAATCAACGAACTGCTAAAATAAAACAAGAATTACACTTCAAAAGAAAAAAACTGTACTCTGTAAAATGTAAATTTCATTTTATGGTCAGGTCCGTAACATTGTAGAGTACATATGTACACATATGTATGTATATGCGTAAATAGTAACAATACTTTGTTTTATAATACACAGTGGTTTCTCTTGAAATATAGAAATAAATTTAAACTGCTAGTATATAAAATTCCATAAGCAAATAAGTCATAACATTAATATTCAGATCTTAAAATACTTTTGCACTTTCATTTCCTAATATGCACTGTAATGATGTGCACACTGTATTAATTATGAATTTCTAATTACAGTTACTATATCATTAATAAATTCCGTTAAATGAACTTCCATATTATCAACAAGAGAGAGAGACCACATAAAAATTACAAACTGTAAATATATAATTACCTTCTGATGTGCTAGCCGTAATGATTCTTCAAAATGTTTATGCACAGCCTGTTCTGCTCGTTGTTTTTCTTGACGTTCTCTCTCTTGTTCCCGTTCGATACGGTCTTGTCTCTCTCGTTCAACCTGTTTCTCTCGTTCCCGTTCACGTTCCATTTTCTCCCGCTCCTGTCTCTCTCGCTCACGTTCCATTCGTTCTCGTTCCTTTTCTCTCTCTTTATGCTGTTGTTTTTCCATCTCCCGTACCTCTTGTTCGCGTCTCTCTCTGCGACAAAAAACCCAAACAAAGGGGAAAAATAAGAAATCGATGAACATAATTGATACTTTTGCATTGTGTCGTAACAAGTTACCGAAATGATTCTGAAAATTGTGTTATCTTCAAATAGAAAAACAAATACTATTTAATCCAGCTTATCTTTTCATGTGACACTTATCATAGCAACAAAGTAACAAGAAATTATTAAATATAATTACAGTAAAAACATATCATCTTGTGGATAAGGAAATAGATTAGTATGTCCTTGAACTAAGTCAAGCTAACAAAGGAAAAATTTCATTAAAATATGTCACAAAATCGTACGATGCGTCAATAACTGCATAAACAATGAATCATAAAATTGTCATTGGATTATGTCGATAAACAGGTAACAAGTACAATAGGTAATTTCCTTGTTTCGTTGCAACACGCAATTTAATATTTAACATGTTTTTACGCCAACGCTATATGAAGCATATTTAAATTATTAAATCACATATTTCACAGTATATAACCGTTACGAATAAAACTCACATTTTGAAAGTCACAATGAGAAATAAATATGTTGGTTTTTATCTCACGGCATGAGATAAGAAAATTGTGCACAATAAATACTTAACAAAACATTCTTAGCATAAATAAAATGAAACTACTTAATATGACACTCACTTAAACTTATTTCCTGTAGTGTAAGTTGACGAGCAAGAAGTGACGGTGAACAAAGGCAGTAGGGCCATTGCCACAAAGCTTTTCAAACGAAACTACCACATCCGTTTTTGTGACTTGAATTATAGTGGCGTGCAAGGCACACACGCGATAATTAAATATGTGAAAAAAATAGAACGCGGATGATGCAATATATGTAATTCGCAGCGCTGTAGTTGTTGCACTTGTATCACAAGATGTAACTATCGTATAACCACGTGCAATGCCAACAAGCAATGGCGTATGAATATCACATCAGCTATTTATTTATTCAAGGTTACCAATGGACATAACAAACACTATTAAAGTTTTATTGCAAAATGTAACAACACAGTCGTTTTATTTTTAAATGAGAACACTGCACTGAACAACACTTCTCTCGTTTAATGCTACGCGTATAACTGGACTGTTGACCGTTCCAACATGCCAGGCAAACAACGAATGTATGCTTTCGCCTGACTCGAAGGGTCACGCAGAAGCACGAGAGTGCGCGCGGGACGCAGAGCGAGAAGGGGGAACACTACTCCGGTTTAACCGTTGAGTCACACACACACATACACACACAGAGCGCGTATTGAACACAAAAACGAAAATATAACGTACGCAGAAACGAACACGTTTCAATGTGATAACGTTGATAACTCTACGAGGAATGCGAGGAGAAATATTCGCGTTATTATCATCTGGTACAGGTTTCGTTAGTATTCGCGTTACTATACATGCGCCGGTTTCAATTACTGATAACTGCTATGCGGTTTAGATATCAAATACATCCGCTTGTTTGTTATTCGCGCTAACATGCCTGGTAATTAAAAAAATGCTGTTACACAATGGAAATGTAAAATTATAAGAGTACAGATTTTAGTTATGAGTGTGATATTATTGTACGGATGAAAACAACAGATGAAACCTTTTTAAAATGGCCTCTGTACCAGAAGTGAATAGCTACAGATGTAAACTGAGGAGGTATACACGAACACCTTTCCGCTAGCTACCTACACGCCCGAGTGTTATCCGGTCTTGTATGACGCGGAGTGTGGGAACAAAACAAACAGATATTTAGCGTTGTCATATGAATAAAGCATTGTATATATGAAACAATTTAATCTATGCGCGCACTCTGATTTCTATGCCACATGTAGTAAACATGTTTACACAACCATTAACTTTTACAGATAACTTTGTTTATAATTATTTAATGCGATGTATTTTCCTTTAGAAATATTCAACCTTCAATGTTGAATATTTGGATAAAAAAAAAAATTATCTCTATGTGTGTGTGTGTGTGTAATCGTAAAAGAGACAATGACTTATGTTGCCCAGATAAAATGAGAACGAGTTCTGCATGTAAACTATACGAATGTTATAAGGCCAGTTTATTATTGCACAACATTCGTGAGTCACGATGTCCCCTAGCCACATTGCGTCGCAAAACAAGAAATGAAATGAAATGAAATGAAAGTATACTTTAGCAGCAGCCGGTCGTAAAACAGTTTTTGTTCAATTAGAATTGTGGAAATGGAAATTCGTTCAATGGATAAAAGTACACAAAGACTGATCATTATCGTACAATATGCCGTTATATAGTGAGCAGGTAAGCAAAAGTTAGTTTAGGTACATTTTCTGTTCGGCTATTCAAATGAAATTATGTACGAATTTATAACAATTTCACACTACAAGTAAAATCGTTATGTATTCAAATATTGACATTGTTCAAAATAATTGCGTATTTGAAATAGAAAGTATTTTAACTGTTTTTTGTTAGTGTAATTGTGTTGTGTGTATGTATGTATATATGTGATTGGGTACTGACCTGATGAGGCGGTCACGGTCTTGTACATAGACTCGTTCCCTCTCGATGAGTTCCTCAGCGGCGGGGTGAGCGGGCTGGGGGCCGAGCAGGTGGGCTGCACCGACCGGGAGCGGTGCGTAACGTTGTTTCCACAGCATCTCCGGCAGCTGTGAGTAGATACCTGGCGGCGGGGCCAGATGATGCGGAGGCACGGCGTGCGCATGATGGTGCATGGGATGGGGACTGAGCAATGGGGGCGGCGGCGGCACCACGCTCGGATAGTGGACGGCCACTGCGGCGGCGGCGGCTGCAGCTGCTGCTGCGGCAGCAGAGGACGTCGAGGTGGCGACGACAGCCGCTGACGAGGGTGACGGGGCCGACGAGGCCGGCACCGCCGGATGCGACATGAGCAGCGACTGATGCTGCACACTGTGAATATGGCGTACGTGCGGTTCCGACTCCAGCAGCAGGCTGGGGTCTCGCCACACACGTACTGCTTCGCTGGCGGCGGCGGCTGCTGCAGCTGCGGCGACGGCAGCCGATGAGCTCGTTGTCGGTACGAACAGCGGCGACCGGTTGATGTGGTGACTGTTGTTGTTGTTGCTGCTGCTGTTGCTGCTAGTGTTGCTGTTGATCGTTGCAGAGAGTAGTGATGAGGATGAAGTGGATGAAGATGATGATGACGATGTCGACTGTATACCGTTGTGCAACTGCTGGGGCTCGTCGGAGCTACTCAGAGCGCTGGACCGCGATCCCGAACGTTCATCGCCACTGGCACAACTGCCCGAACGTAGGGAACTCACGCCAGAGTCCGAACGGTCGTCCGGGAAACGAAGCAGAGCGGTACCCGAACCGTCACTGAGCTCCATCCTGCTGAACGGAGAGGACGAGGACAGCGGTCCGTCATCGTCACACTCCCTTAGTAACACGCTGGCGCCACGTTCCACAACAACGACACCACCCACAACACTGCTACTGCTACTACAACTATTAGTGGCGGCGGTGGTCGGACCTGCAGATGTACCACTGACAACACTGCCACTGCCGGTACACACACCACTGCTACTACTATGCGCTGCTGCTACCGCACGGTCGTCGACAACAACAACTGTCCGTGACGACGACGCTGACGTCACTGGCTGCTGGACGGCTTGCACTGACGGAGGCGGCGGACGATGCAGCTCCTCGGCCACGATCACACAATCGTCCTCTTCGCTGACCGCCTCGACTTCTACCAGCGGCACAGGAGGACCCGGAGTGGACGATGCAGGTGTGCGCACTCGCTCTCCTTTGTCATTATGTAACGTGGTGGTGGCGGCGGCGGAGGTGGTGGTGGTGTTGGTGACACCAGCACTACCGATGGACTGTCGTACGTCTACAATTACCTCCTCCTCCTCCTCCTCTTCGACGTCGTCCTCGTCTAACTGGACGAGTTGGACACTACTGCTGTTGCTTGTCTCGTCGTGTAACGGCGGTGTACTGCTACTAGTATCCTCTGTACTAACAACTGCAGCAACTGTCGCTGACGACGGAGATGGTTGTGCCTGGTCGTGAACAATCACCTCTTCCTCCTCCTCGTCGACCGGTGGCTCGTTGGCGCTCTCGTGAGACTGGCGCCTGCAGATGGCCGAGAGCGTACCGGATCGCTGACCGTTCTGCAGGCAGTCCTCGACTCGAATCTGTACGTGCCGTAATTTACTGTTATTCGCCTCCTCCAACACCTTCTTCTTCGCGCCCCGGTTGTACGAGTTTCGTTTTCTACCCTGTTTGTTCTCTAGATCCTCCTTGTTGCTGTACGCGTTGTTGCTAGTCGGACGTGGTTTCGTTACACAGTTGGCATCGTTTTCACTTGACTTGCGTTTTCTTTGTGCCTTTGCAACAGTTCCTGTAACAAAACGAAGCAATGGTTAAACATCAGATCTAACATCACATCACATATAGATAGTCATTATTATTATTACTAGAGGTAAATCAACAGACGCATGGCCGTATGGAAGGGGAACACAGGTTACAGTAAAACGCCCGCACATCATTTGCAAATAACGGTGAATCGGTCCCGCGCGCTTGTGATCGTATCTAGGGCGACGGTCACCGGAAATAATGTACACACGGTGCTGAGGCGACTCAGCAGGGGACCCACGGTGGGGGCAGGTGGCAGGAGATACGCGTCCGGATGGCGGACGTGCATCGCCATAGCAGCGAGAGAGAGAGAGAAAGAGTCCGGCGGCTAGCGGATGATCAGATTGAGAAATTATCTGACTGCGCGCACATATAGTAGAGGAGGGAAACATGTTTGCGAGACGAGCAACAGCAGCGGCAGTGGAGAGGTGAATGACCTAGGTTGTAACTTGCATCTATCATGTGTATGTGTGTGTGTTGCGCACACATATTTCTTTATAACACACACACATAAGTAAATATATTTCTCTCGTACATAATTCATGAGTGAGACACAAAGTAGTGTGTGGATGCCAAGAAAACGATTCTATTCTCTCGTCTCAAAGCATGAGTGAAAACTTGCTTTCTTATTTATATATATATATA
>JAGJTL010000054.1:3492013-3504970 GCA_022063505.1 Calosoma granatense
ATATGTGACCTTGGCCAGTGAGTTACATGGGCCGCGCGGGGTGGGATGGGGGGTTTATATGGAGAGGTTTCATATTCCATTGTCAGGCCAGGAAATGCTGACGCCTGCAGTACTATCATCTGTACTATGTGATTACACATGAGAGGGACAACATTCACCCATAAAATAACATCTGCCATCGTCACACACACACACACACCTACACACAACAAATGCGTATAGAAACTGTAAAATCTTTTGTTCAAAACTTGTCACGCTTCTAAGATTTCCAGTGATATATATTTGTGGCGTTATAAAATGAATAATTTGTAGAAATGTTTGGTATAATTCAATGACCTATTTCCAATATCTAAACTAGCTTATATAAATCAGTATAAAATTTTTATATTGCTGTTCTGTTAAAAACATATTTGCTACAAAAATATCCGAATGTACACAGCTATACAGACTATCACAAGAGAATGTTGTTTGGAATAATTGGAACACTATCTTTGCGCACTCACAACTTACAACTGTGTGTGATATGTGCATGGAATAGTTTGGCATTCATCCAAACATACACACACGCACACATACTATGAGATATGAGGTTAGTATGGAACCCTGCCCACACAATATAAACTATTAATAATACAAAAGGCAGCTATAACAGAGTTGCTCCGTAGCCAATTACTATTTCGACCCACACCTGCGAGACTTCAAAGTCACCTTGACGAAACTCCATACACACACAAACACATGCAGCAGTCGATATGTTTAAACACGTGCACCGCACTCTAGACTTTCCGTTTAACTGGAAAATTTCATTATACACAATAATATTTACACACTATACACATACAAGAAATGGTTATCTGTAAAATACTTGGAATTTTTTTGCGGTTAAAAAAAGATAAAAACCTATATAATCATTTCGGTGTAAAACAAAAGAAAAAAAAACACTTACGTTTATAAATTATTGTTTGTGTTTAGCGTAAACAAAACCAAGGCCATTTTGTAGTTTGAATCATTGCAATGCATGTACATGTTTGTGTTATCAAAGTAAATTATTCAAACTACAGAGATTATGATAACGTGTATAACATAATAATCACACACACACACATATACGTGTATGTATTTATCTAAATACAGGAAACGTGATATTTTTACACATTTTTTCCTTGTCTGCGGAGATTATGTGTCAATATTCTCAGCCCACGTATGTGTCAACGAGTTTCTCTTACGGATAGATTTAACAGTGTAACGATACTATCAACACACAAACAGCAAACTCATTATATTATTCATATAAATATGAAAACGGGTAATGATATAAATCCATTTACTGTTTGTGACTTTCACTGTTGCAATTAGAATAATTGCAACAGTGGAACGTAGATACGTTATCGTTGCGTAGAATTATTCACAAAGTAAACTACCTCGGTAAGGCAAATGTAAATATGCGCGGCATAGCAGTTGACAGAAAAGTATCGAGACTGAATAATAATTGTTAACAAGAGTCAATGACGACACAACACAACGGTTGGTCTATTTCACAGTCGAGTAATACACACACACACACACATGCATATATACAGTACTGTACGAATATAGAACACTGTTAATTAATGATTCGCACATAATTAAGACAGCCGCACGGAGCCATGTAATAAGAACTAACAGAACAATGACCTAGAATAAATTACTATTTACTTTCTCATCATGAATCCGCATAATAATGTTTTACATATTTGTGTACAGGTGATACATTAGAAGGAAATCGTGCAAGAATAATATCAAATGCGGATAACACAAACAAGGAACAACTGCCCGTGAAATGTAAAATAATCCCATAATTCACTCTGATCAAACACACAAACAAAATCTATTTGCGTCACTGAACGCGCAGTAGAAATGTCAAGAAAAAAAAAATGTTAGTTGAAAAAACCGCACTGCTTGTTTGACCGCAGAGAATACACGTCATAGTCTATATTTAGTAAATCCATAAAATGAACAACTACTTGCTTAAATAAACCGACATTCCTCCTGCACAAATGCCAGAGAAACACACACTGAAAAGCGTAGTAGTGATATTCTGTGAAAATAACCTACAATAATATGCTGGCAGTGGTATTGTTTGAAATCAAAATAAACCGTTGTCACATGTATCCGGGTTTAATTTTAGTTAGTAATCAAAACTCAGTGATTACTAAATTCAATGCTCACTGATTACGCTATATAATACAATCAACCAAAACAAGTTTTACCGTATCTACTTTCACTTGACAATGTGTATTGGCCTACTTTTTGTCTGCAGCGTAAATCAATCCATTGCTTTGTTAAATCCAATTCATTCTGAATAGTTTCACATTGCAATCAGTTGAAGTTTTATATCTGAGAATAGTATTATTCCCATAGTAAATTATTTCTCAGGAAATTCAACGTTAAATAATTGTCTCAGAACAATGTTTCTTTTTAAAAAAATTTATTTCCATTATAAATACGCACCGGACATGTAATACAAAGTACACGCTATGACCTTGCTCAAGGTCAAAGCAAATAATAGCTTCTTCATAAATAAACAATGTGTGGAATAAACATTAATTTTATTTTATCACTGGTTTTAGCTATTACCGATATTTATAAACTTCAAAGTAACTATTACAAAGTGATACTTATATTTTCTACTATATTATTTTGAGTAAATTGAATATTCATTATATAAAAAATATACATGCCGATATCTGTAAATAGTACATTATATAAATATACACTGGTTAAAAATAAACTTTACATACATCTACTTGAAAAGCAATGAGCAATCGATGCAAATACTCAGAACTTTTACACGGAAGAAAAAAATTCTAGAAATTTCCAACAGAGAAAAAAAAAAAGAAAAAACTTTGACAGTTGTACGAACTCGTTGTTGAAGTCACGAAGTTTTTACTGCATGACGTTGTTGTTAAATCTTTTACAAGTGTAATTTGAACATTGCATGTTTACCTATTCCATTCTGTGCCGCTGCTTAGAAGCTCACAAAATGGCCGACTACTTGACGGAAAGGTAATAATCATTTGTGTTTTATAATTAGCAGTACATTCACCTGACAAACTGGCGCCTCGATGACATTAATGGTCGTGATGTCTGTCAACGCGTGCATATGTGAATAGAGAAAGATATTTTTAATAAGTCAATCAGTGTGACACACATACAGTTTAGTAGTGCGAACACTAAAAATTTCAGAACTATTTCAAAGAAATGCTTAAAGATTAATCTACAACGAAATTTAGAATTTAAACTGAATTGTATCGCACAATGTTATATTTTTGCAATTCAAGAGTAAACTAAGTACAGAAAATATAATCAGTTAGCGAAATAAATACAAGATTATTTTCTTGGAACCTGTAACCGCTACACGTATAACTGGTGACTGTATATAACTGTGGTTTCATTACCGTCAAAACGATAAAGTTTATCACTAAACTACGTAATGTGTATAATATATATGTATGTGTCATTATAAATGATTTATTTTTTGTTTCTTAGTATTAAATATTACATATTCATGTATTCGTCTTGAATAAACTGACCTATTTACTTTTATATTTATGCTTTAGTAAATATTATTCATAAACTGAATGTATTCATATATGTAGTTGGCCGCTGTATTTCAATAATAATAATAAAGAATGTTATAATTACTTTAGATAAAATGCAAATATACATATTATGTTGCATGATACATGTATACGCATTTACCGCCAATAATGTATTCATCATATCTCGAAGCGATAAACTAATATTTTTATATTTTGACATGAGAGTATAAAATTCTGCCGAGAAAATCAACGCGAGTTTTTATGCGTGTAAAGTTATATGTTTGACTTTGACCTCAATATTGACAAAGTTATTATGGAGCTAGCTTGATATTATGATCAAGTTTATAACAATAAAATCCAAATAAAATATATGCGCAGTCTTTTTCCGAAATATACAGAGACAATATTATTATTCTGTAGGTCAGGATGGAGGAATTACGATAATAATGTAATGTTCAAATTTCTCAGCAAAACGTCATTTGCATACACATTGTATACACACTGTAATTAATTTAAATAAACAATTATTCTACAGACACAGGCGGCATTAACGCCAGGAATATCCTAACATTGTTATTTCAAGATTCACTGACAACAATTGACATAAAATAATTTTCCCTCCTACTGGCCAATTAAAATAATTGAATGTACACTTTCCATAAAAGAAAGGAACGTATACGTTAGAACAATTTGCATTATGAATTAATAATAATTACTTCCGATTCCATTGAATATATTACAAAACATATATCCATGCTTACTTATTGCAAAAACTATCAAATAATCTGTTTAAATTTGGTGATATTGCAAAAAATATAATCTCTCAAAATTTTGCTGATATATAAAACAAACATGTATCTATGTACATAGAGACGAAAATACTTGCACGTTTTCACACCAAACACTAATCGAATATCAATAAAACTGACTTATCTTCAACAAACATGCCAATCACGTGGTCCGTGTTAAAACTTATGTTCCAAATTGGAAAAGTACACAAACAGCTACTGGTGAGTTAATAATACACTGATAACGTTAAAATAAATAACTGATAACGTCTATACTTTTATGCTAACAAAAAAAAGGTGTTCGTTATCAGTTTTTTATGAGATACGAAGATTCAAATGTACTTTATAAATAGTTAAATTTTATTATAAGTAAAATTATTGTCTTGTTGCTTGTAAAATACTGAAAAAATATTTTAAACAATTGAATATTTTTGATTGTATTGAATATAATTATTTCTCAGGCACAATTCATAAGAAACACAAATCAAAAATGTATTGTTATGATAACAAATGCTAGCATTTTTTGTACACATACATATCCATAGTAACGCATTATTAAACTCGGTACTCAAAAACAAAGCGTGACCTTGTTTAAACAAAGCATGCAAACAAACAATAGGCCATCTACACCCACGCAATTGGCCGCGTAAGTCGCTACATTACAGTTTCCCCCCGCCCCTCGCTGAACGCATGTTACTATTATGCCAAGGTGTTTCGAGGGGTGGGGGCAGAATTCACTTGAATGGTTCAAATGACAAAAGAAAAAAATAAATAAACAAGTATCGATATACTTTTATAGTAATCTTGTGTGTAATAGACGTGTTAAGAGGTTGACCTGGTTCACATGCACACACACTTGTACATGTGTTAGTATCATACGATTATGTATGTGTGTTTGTGTGCGTATTGAAGGTGAATGCAACGTGCTAATCATATAATCACCGGAGGCTATATTCTCAAGCATCTATTGCAACCAAATAAGGATGCATGTAATGTAACAATTAAGTTTGTTTTATTTTATATTTCTCCGTGATAAAATTACTAAATTATATTAATCGAAGCAGAGAATGAAACTGTTTATTGTCTAGCATAGATGCAAATAAGGATATCCGAAAACAATAAATATAGTAGATTTTTACTATTAACTCACATTAAACAAAGAACTATCATTTCACATAAATAATAATAACGCATAATTTTATATAATCAAACGCTATATTTTCTTGTTAAACTATTTGATTTCTATTGTAATTTTCTTTTACTTTTTCATTGAACACTTTGACTGCTGTGTATATACATTTGGATACACATCATAGTGGCACTTCCCTTTACGAAGATCAGCTCGGCAAGCAAATATTTTTAGTTGTTCACACTTTGTAGTATGTTATCTGTTATTTGTAAATAATAAGTGCCAATATGATTAATTTCTCAAAACATTTTATCACACATAACGTCATACGTCGTGTGTACTTCATATGATGTGTTTACGAATAGGACGATAAGCCATTTATTAATAATTATTTGTCTACTGCAATATTTACTGTTATATATATATATATGAACGTAAATAACTTGTGATCATCTAAATAATAAATATTTATTGTTATGTAAAAGTAGTTGTTGATTGTTGAATTAAAATCACTGTATACATATTGTGCAAATATTACATCATAATTTCACTGGCGTAAACAACACAAAGAGACAAGGTTATGAATCAGTTTCGCGAATGACATGACTAAAAATATACTTAATACAGGTCTGACGCACAGGTAACATGTGACAACGTGTACATTACATAGCTTTATGAACAAATGAAAAATTGTACTGTATATGATTCATCATATAAACAACACAACAATACATCAATAACAAAACACAAATAACTGCGCGTGCGCTCTTTTTTTTACTATCTTGATAATGTGTTTGTGACTCATATGAAATAGTTTCCTATTTTGATTGTACATATGAAATAGTAAACATCAGCTTTACATATTATGATTAAACCATTTTACCCAACGTATGTGTGCATTGAAGATCGATTAGTATGAAGGACATGCAAAGAAAATATCGGTTAACGACATTACAACAAAAAAAAAACGATTTGTTATTCAAATACACGATCAATCGAGTTTGCAGGCCTTGAAGTACAAAGTTTCGCTTGGCACGTACATATTTACACACACTAATATTTCACTTGTGAAATGTTGCGCATTTTCTAATATAATTTGCAAAATAATCCACACACACACACACACACACACGGTGTTCTCCATTATACGAAACAATGGGAACGGGAGAATGCAACGAAATGATATGTAAATATTTTTACATACATATTTAAACATTCAACTGCTGGTTAAAAAAACAGGAATGTGCATTAAACGTCTCTATATAAATATTTATGATACATAAGAGAATAAAATATCGAATTAACATTAGTTTAAAATCGTTTTGAATAATGTATAATTCTCAGAAATGGTATAAAATATTATTCTGAGGAAGTTTAATAAAGAAATATCAATTAAGAGGCCTGCAGTCGTAGAGGGAGTTGTATAATTAACACTACAATTATAAATGCACTGGTTACATGTACACATATGTGTGTACATCATAATGGTAAAGTGCAGGCGCGGCACTCGGTTGCAAATGTTTGCGTTAATTAAACAATTTCAATAAATCAAACTGGAACGAGAGCAGACCATGTGTTAGCAACCAGCACAACATATACATAAATTACAACCCCACACACAGGCACACATACTACTTATACGTTTATGTGTGCAGGTATTATGTACGCATGCGCGATTGTATGGCCAGGTCAATCGTATTATGGTGCAACGCGCAAGCCAAGCTCACAGTGATATGGTCTAATTGGAAGCGTAATAACCACATGAATTATCAGTTAACGGTACATCCGGACAGACAACTACGCTTGCAACACAACACAGGCGGGACTATAGAGTGAGACAGCGAGATATCAATGTACAAACGGTGCAACAAGGAGCGGCAAAACGGGGTTATGTTCCCAACTATAGGGGGGATGAACAATAATCCATAAATACATTATTGCATTGTCTAGGATTAAGGGTCGTCTGGCGCACACACACACACCGATACACACACACAGGGGTTCTTTGTAAACTGAGGAATGCGGCAGTGAAGTGGGCGGATACAGACTTAATAGGAAAGCGGTGGTGGGGGAAGGTAACAAAATACAGACTGTGACCTTGAAATGTATAAGTTTCAAGCGTGCAATACTGATTTCTATCTTTATTGCATAAGGAAAAATATATTTCTCTATCAGATGTAGAATGTAGTTTACAGAATAAAAATTGCACTCTATTCAATTCAATTTACAAATGAAATATATCGTAAACCATTATAAAATGTCAAGTCACACTCACTTTAGACACAGATAGAGAGCGTGAGAGGGAGCAAGAGAGAGCGAGACAGCAAGAAAGAGATATTATGTGAGAGAATGATAGAACAATGTATTCACGTATAATTGGACGTGTGTGTGTATATTTAAATGTATTCTGAATGCATATCACAGTCATACAGACTGTAGGTGGAACGGACATACACTTCGGATCGATAGTTCTGCATAAACAATATTTATATTTACGTTCAATACCCGTATGCACAGCACGTACATACGTACTTACATACATATAGCTACAAATCAACTCCATGGGGGGACTCTTTATCCGGTTGTTATCAAAGGATACAGAGCAGCCATTTTGTTGTACTCACACACACACACGTATATACACGTGTTATCATGAATACGTCATCGGCTTAAATGGCATTGTAGCGAATTGAAAGTTCTCTAATACATAACCTACTTTGATGAAACTGTTGGAATTGTTTAGCATACATATATTATATACTCCTATATTTAGTGTGATTATTATTTTAACCATGTAAACCATTGCAACGTAATAATAAACATTATTATACCAAGACATAGTTAATTTATATAAAAACTCTTACGAATGACTAAAAATGACATTTTAACAAAAAATCCAAAAATATTCCAAACATCTTAATCCGTATTGTTTAACCTTTTCAATAATTTACACCAAGAAAAACTTAAACTGGTATGTAATAATCTCAAGAAGACATTAATATATCGTCTTTTTATGTGGTAAAAAATATGACTGTCCTTAATTTGTGAAATATTTATAGCTCACGGAAATTTCATGAGCGTTTTTATGAAGAGTTTTTTTTTCGATTTGGCAAGTTGTTTTTTTTTTGCTTTAGGTCACGACATATTTTTATATAGAGTTGACCTTGATAAACTGACGACTGTTTGCCGCAATACGGATTAATAATATATGTATATATAATAAATACATACATTTAAATACATAACCTACGTGTCACAATACAGGTGTGCTCGAATATAATTAATTAATTACTTGTGAGTGAATTATTAAAATACAAATGAATAAATCAAGTCTCGAGTATTGTTATATAGAATTATATTCGTGATTCCAGGTGAACAGGTTGACTGGTTTAGAAAGCAAAATTTCGAGGTAAATTTAATTTGAAAACGTTCATTCTGCCATGGCAGAGAGCGCGAACGATTAAATATTCAGTTGCAGTTAATTGACGTGCATAATCCAGGTGACGTTTTGACTTTCACTCACAATTACATGAAATAATGAACCCGTTAAAAGAACGATACGAAATTATGCCCGGATTTTTTTTTTGCGCTGTTAATGTAGAAAAATTTCTAACGTTAAATGACATCCCGCATAAATATGTAAGTGAGTTTAGAACTTTCTTCTCCGTTAACAGCTGTGTGCGCGTGTGCGTGTGTGTGTGTTAACGACAGTGAAACAAGTTATAAATACATTAGTTTATAATTAAAATTATAACTACTAGACACGTTATAAGCGTAATTAGCCGTAGTACCATACTGAGAGATAATAAATAATTTATAAATGAAATAACTAGCTATCACATATAGATAAAGTTCTTAGTAAGACATAAGATACACGTAGTTAATATACTAGAAATTACATATATTTATAAATAATTAATTTCACAAGAAACACATCGTATTATCCTGAAGTAATTCCCACGAATTAACTGTCATTTCAGGTATCTCAAGGAAATTGGTGCTCATAAATAAACTTTAAGAGGAAAAGACAAAGAGAGAGAACAACATTTATCCTCCGGAGCGGAACAACAAGAAGAATTTGAAATCAAACGAACAATAATACACAAACAAACAAATAGACAGACAAACGGAGAAAATGACGGACCAGACATATAGACGACCGTGATTCGTATGTTGTCGGATGGATTCGGGTCGCGCGAAATCGTGCGCACGATGTTTCGTCAAGTGTAAACGGAGTACTGATGGAACGTTACACTGTACGGGGAATGTACTTTATGTGATGGGGACACGATCGATGACAGTCAAACAGCAACGAGGGGAGCCCCGCGTTAGTAACGGGTCACATATTATATTCTCAGAAATCAATCGTTCATTCCTTTACCTCCGTTTAACTCTGATCGATACCTGAACGATTATTTATTGTTTATTCGAAGTACACTTTGACTACTGAGTGTAAACTATTTTATTCATTTACAGGGCACTCGGATCAAGTATCATTGAAAATAACCAGGCGAATTTGATAGGAAAACAGATATTTGAAATAACACTATTTATACACTCGAATTGCAAATAAAAATATGCGAAAAATTTTAAACAAATATTTACACAATACCAAACAAAACAAAGTAGTGTTAACAGCAGTGAAATGTGGTCTTGAAATTTTATTTATTTACATTTTGTAAGCAGATTTCCCGCTGACTGGGTGATTGTTTGAATATTTCACCAGAAACCAGTGGTAACAGTTTACACGTACATGTTTGTTTTCACAGATGGCTCTGGTGTTGCAAAAATGTGCCTAGAACGCGATGCTTCGACACAGACACGTCAAAACATGGCGGAAAATAGAAGTAAAAAAATATACTATATACAATGTAAGAATAAGTTTCAAGTGTTCAACTAATAAACAAACGAAAAGTTAAAACTAATTTTATACTTGTATAAATAATGATGTGAATTCAATATTCGCTAAATCAAACACTGCGGCGTTACAACTTGCAATTCTACTCGTCTCATACAGTTCAACTGATTTCATGAACTTCGTATGAATGATGATAAGTTTGGGGAACTTTGTGTTTATCTGTATATCCGATTGTCGGGATTTGTTTTGTGTATGTACGCGCGACCAGGATGTTCGGGCGCGTATCGACATTTTATCATCAAGCAGAGCACGTCACCAGTTTAAAATACGTTCGTTCGTTCGTTCGTGTTTTGTTTCACAATGTATGTGTGTGTGTATGTGTGTGGGAGACTGACATTATTATTGACGCATACCAGCGCGCCTACTATATTTATAGAAGTAGATTCCCCACATGGTTTGTTTTAAATCTGGCGACAAATGATGTGTGATCACATGCTGAGAACACACTATATGACAAATGTACCCGAACATATGTGGCATTATGCAAAGTATTTTCTAACTAATTTATTGCCCAAGTAAATATAGACTAAACACTTACGCGTAGCTTTATATTTACAAAACGAAAAATAACTTCTTGTCTGACCTGAATAAAAAAATCTTTAAAATTCATACTGTGTTACTACTATTAGAAACTGTTATATTTTATAACATGAATATTATTTTGTAAACGTACAGGGTCCCTGCGTGTGAATGTATTATTAATATCCTGTGAAAGATGAGGATGTACATAGTTTTATGTAAAGTCGTTAAATAAATTTGCAAATCATCTCAAGTTGAACTTTCATCCGCATTTACTGATGTGTTAGTTAACTGTTTCCATTTCCTCATGTAAAGAAAAGCAAATGGCCGCTTGTTAAATGTCAGATTTCTACAGAAAAAAAAACAAATGCTGGTGAATCTAGGAAACCAAGTCTGTGAAGGCCAATCATTTGTTTAGACACAAAAACACGTTGAAACAAGCTAGCAGAGGTACAACTTTACTCTCAGTTTGTTTGTATGTGTGTGTGCCAACATCACAAGAGCTCCTAGTCTACCGGATAGAAAACGTTAATGATTACTTTCCAAAAAGCAATCACTTTCACTGACACAACAACACCGTGCTGTAGTCATGTAATGGTCTATTTAAAAAGTTAGCCATTTCTAGCAGTTAGAAATGAGGCCAGTGGATACAAGTCGACTACATTTCAGTGTAATTTCCAACCCAACAACTAGACATGATCCATGCAAAGTCATATATATTGAGGTCTCGATGTTCAGTACATTCCAAATATAACATACACACACACACACACACTCGCACACAGAGAATAGTTATGTAATGAGTCTGTTTTGATAATTTGATATCGTAGCGCGTAAAATATTCGACCTCGATTGTTTTTGAAGGAAGTTCATTTTTATAATTTTTTATTGGAATATTTCAACTATATCTTGATACAACCGCAGTTACATTTAGATTTGAATTTAAACCTTTCAAATATAGATTGTTAATCTACATTCAGTAATAGAAAATAATTCACTTTGAAAACAAGAACGTTATTAGTGAAACATGACATTTGAGCATATAGTTATTTTTTCTTTGTTAAATTGGCAAGCATTTGAACTAGTTTGAAACAGTTACATGTGGTAGAGTGAACGACAACGGTATGTACATATATACATGACCTCGTTAACTCGATGGAATCAGTTGAGCATATAAACACATAGTCAATATAACACACAAATATAACAAACAGATGTTCGTGTATGTCCTTTATTGACATTCAACTATCTAGAACTGTTTCTTGTCAATGTGTGTATTGATAAAGAACTGTATACACACTAAATTGACACGTATTAAACATTAGAATAAAGACTATATCATACAGTTAAGCAAACAGTTTTTAATATTTATCAGAAGCCAACCGTACTTGGCGTTTTGCAAGTCTGATTGTATATTTAAATTCAAAGTTGTCCATTCAAAAATTCCTGAAGAAAACAATTAAATTCCCTAACTATTGTCATACACACATATTATTATACAAATAAATAACAGACATTAAATACTGGTTGTTGATGTGTATATGGAATTCTATGTATTTATAATGACTACTTGACTACCCAAGACAATAGTCTATTTATTATGAAGTCATTGGAGAACAATGTAATTCTCATTTATTGTAATTACGCGCAGGTAATTTCCATTAAACGATTGCACGACCGGGGACAGGTATGCTGAATAGAATTCATTAATAGTTTCACTTTTACTTAAAAATAGCACCGGGGCAACGATGATGCACAGACAGTAATAGCATGTATAAATGTTTTATGTAGTATGTGGCGAATGATTGTAAAAATAAAAGGTTTGCTACCACAGTAATGGGAAAGGCGTGACGTTATGTATGTATACAAAAATGAAATGAATAATATCATTAGTATCACAATTGTTTTTCTAGTAACTATGCATAATAATTGCGCATTCCGAGGTAAATTCATTGTATTAATCATTGCTTTCATGTGAACCATAATACAACAAAGAGCAACTTTATATATATATATATATAT
>JAGJTL010000054.1:3507869-3525222 GCA_022063505.1 Calosoma granatense
AAATTATTAAATTAAAACAAAATACAGTGTTATTTTCAATATTTGATACGATTATTATTATTATGCAGGATGTGATTAATTATATCATATATTATGTATAATATTAATTAAAACGAAATTAATGTGAAAAATTCATTTTCGTGCATTCTATTTTCAATATTTTCATACTGAAATTTTTTTTATAAAATATAATTTATTCGTTACAAAAAATGTCAATATTTTAAGCTCACTGAATATATGAATTATAATTTGAAATGTATAGTACACATTTGAATATATCTGCAATCATATTGTTGAATTGTTGACAAAATCTACAATTAAGATATAAAAAACAAGTTGGAAAAGTTGCAAATGTAAAATATAAGCAAGAGTTTTGCTAATTTGTAGCTGAGGGCGATAATCGCATTCTTGCACATACATATAAATGAAGCCACATTTTTCACATCGGAATGCTGAACGTCCTAAAACCTGTCCGTGTGGTGCTTGTCAGCGTTAATAGCATGTAACCGCGGGACGAGGAGAGATGAGGTGAGGTGAGGTGAGGTTCAGAAACCGGTATATGAAATGATGTTTGTACCTATCTCAAGGATACAATACATTGACAGGTGCACTAATCCCCCACTACAGGTAATATTAATACCAACAACACAGTATTTCCTGAATATATATATATTTAATAGCTCACCTATAAATACCAGTAAGCAACGTTTATGACCAGATGTAAATGTTAACACACGTTGAATTGATTAAATACAACCGTCGATGATGATTAATCATTCGGACAAGGTATTATTCATTGGATATTTGTACGCTATAATTACAAAATCGACAGCCGAGCATTTATTCTCAGTTAACACGACCTGTGTATCCTTGATCTAGTTTTGTACGGGTAACTGTGTGTGTTGTTCATTAGTTACGAGGATAATCATCATCGAATTATACTTGAAGTGATGTCTCATTACGGTCTTCGTTCGGATGGATACACACATATACAACTTGCTACTTGACACAACACGCAGCTGCCGACTCATCGTCTAACAGTTTACATAAAACAACAGCGTCTGACAAATAATATATTTCCTGGAAAACATTCTTATATAAATACATACATCCATGCACGCAAGTTAATCTGCAACCATTTAGTGAGTAATATTTAAAACTTACAGCAAAGTGACGCTTAAAAGATTGTTAAAGATTACACAGTACACTGTAAGTCTTTACTTTTTGTTTAAATAATAAAAAAGATTATTTTATTTATTTTATCAAGTCAATCACTGAACATGCATAGTAATTTTTTATGTATAAATATTTGGCTATCCATAATAATGCTAGACATGACGTTATGTATGTATGACTAGTGTATTCTTTCAAGGTGACCTTTAGATGGTGACAACTTTTTAAACAGCGGAGAGAAAAAGGATATATACAAACATAAAACTTGTGTCGGCACATTTCGCTGTCAAGGCAATTGCTGACCAAGGTACAGGCCGTTAGTTTTCCGGAATGCTTAACTTGCACGATGTGAACAGAATGTTCGTACGGGTCGGATTCAGGCGGAGTCAGCAAGTTTAACAGTACTATGGGCGTTCGTATAACCGTATGAACGTGTCCTTTCTCTACTACATAGTGAAATTATATCTCTGCCACACACACACAACCAACTATTATCATCAACTACTTGTTGTTGTATGATTCACAAACTAAACAAGATACACGAGTGATGATATTACTACGTCTAGAATTTCATTAAATAAAATCTTTGACCTTTCAATGCCGAATATAAATTAAAAAATAACGTTATGGTAAAATCACAGTGACACGTATCAACGAGTAGAATGGGGTGAGTAATTCGAAGTATAAGTCTCGACACGGATGGTTTCGCCGAAGTAGATCTATCAATTTATGAAGCCACCAGGCGGAGGTTAGCGTTTTCGTTGAATGGCTTGGGGGCCACTCCCACGGACACCGCACACACACACGTATATGGCAACATTCCACACACACACGCACATGTATGCAACTACTAGCAGCAACAGCAGCAGCTAATCCATTCGGTGCGGTGCAAAATGGCCGCCAGCAATGTATGTGTGTGTGTGTGTGTTGGTTGCAGGCGCGACATGTGGATAGACGTGCAGATGAAATCGGCTCGTAAATTGTCTTGGGCCGCCACTGCAGGTCCGCCTGGCAAGACTAACCGCCGATTCGATCTGAATAATGCATGAGGAAGGCCAGCCCGGCAAGCAGGAGGCTTCATGAAACCGGTTCTACATCCTGCCCGTGATCCAACAACCAGACTGGTAAAACACGACGACGAGTCTATACAACGCGCGCGCGCGCGTGTGTGTGAGTGTGTAATAGCCACGTTATATAGCAGAGGCAGCCGCTCCTTTATCCTGTACCCCTCTCCCCGTCTACAATACGACTCTTCCTATCTGCAGCCGCTCTGGTAAATACACACACACATACATACAGATACGTACGTTACCTTATTAGGTAAAGATTTGCGACGGCGAAATGACTCGTGTTTGTTTTGCCTTTGATTTCACCGGAATCCAAACCGAAACACACACAAACTAAATAGGGAGACACATCGTCATCATTCCATGTGCAAAGCGTACGTTTTTTTTTTAAATAGTAGACAGATGCAAACAGTAATCAATTCTTACATTCGTAGTCCGACGCGCCGTGTCTCACAAACGAGAGGAAGAAAATATCATAAATCGTAAGTATTTGTATATGGTTTGATTAAACTATAATAATCAAATAATATGCAGGTAGCACATACTAGAAGTATTTAATATTTCTGCAGGTCACAGGGAAAATTAAATATATCTTGTAATATCACATAAGGAAAGACAGAGAAAGAGAGAGAGATCGGATGAAGATGCTGAATCAAGCCATTGATTACGGTTAAACACGAGACGAGAAGAAACTTCCCACACTTATTTACAATTACAGCCGCTGGGCACTCTCGAACCGCCGGAAATGACTAACAATCGCGCAGTACAGGCAAGAACTGCTCTCCTACAGCAGGCTCAAGGTCAACTCTGATCTCTGGCTTATATTATATGAACACACAGTACTTCCACGAATCACGCGCCAGACACATCTTTACCTGGCCAAGAAATCAACGTTGTTTTTTATCCGAGTTCCAATCTCCGTTCATTCTACACGATTTCAAACGAATAAAAATTCAAATAATATGTTAATTAACTTATTAATATCACTGATGTGAGTCCACTTCAGAATAAAATTAATAGTAAAATAATAAGATAACGAGACAACTGCGATAACACTTATCGTTAATTGATTATTGCGGCAATGTTTGGCACGTTTCGAAAACAATTTAATAATGAAAAAAAATGTATGATAAGCTTAAAGAAATTTTCAAATCACAGGATATGTTCAAGGTCTTTGTATAAAAAAAAGATTATACTCAATCGGAGGTTTTATTTTTCCTCTGGTAAATGAAACGGAAAAAATAATTAATGCGAATATCTTATAAATTAAGTGCAAGTCAGTGAGCTCGAGAATTAGTTGCATGACTCTCTGTGAGCGCAGAATCCGGAAAGCTGATTTAAAACAATTGCATGATCGTTTCACCTTCTTTTGTATACGTGATAAGAGCCACACACACAGAGGTAAATAAATCCCTGAAGATAAGAAATTGTTTGCGAGTTTCAATATTAAATAGCACACAGAACAGCGGCGCGTTAGAATGTGCCACGTTGGCAATATATTAGCAGAGCTGAGACTCGGATATACGTTCACATAGTGCAGAAATCGCTCTCTCGCGGGGAACTTAATAACATCAACTACTCTCCTCCACGATTCTCCTTGTCTGTGCGGGGCGGGCGGGGCAGGCAGAGTATACAAGAGATATATATATATGGGCCACTACGCTAACATCGAAGTAATTGCAACACAGAACGCGAAAGCTACAGAGAGAACAACGTTTCCCAGTTATTTTTTGTTGTTACTGGTTTATACACACAAAAGGATACACTTGAAAACGGGAGGTAATGCTCATAGACCGTAAGCTATAATAACGTAAATCCTATAGAGTATGCGGCAGTTAGACAGAGATGATCGATCCGAGCGGTCGTCTCACTTCCCTGAACAAGCTAATAATAGTGGCCCCAGGCGAGCGAGCGAGCGAACGGCAAGTGGCTTGCCTGCCTGGTTGGCTGCTGTAGAAGTGCATGCAGAGCACAATGCTCAGGGGGCGCACATTCCTAAATACACACACACACACACTGTATCTACCCTCTCACTCTTTGCACCGTACTGCACAACATCACCCTTACTGTAGTAGGGCGTTTAGTACAGCGATATGAATTTGTGCAGAAATGTTGTACGTCATTGCACTCATTAATCAACTGCTAGTGGAACATGATAGTTACACACTCACATGGCGGCCATTATTGTATCGACAGATGGTCAAGCAGCGTTAGATTCTAACCACACACACACACATGCACAGTGTCACGGAAGGTAGATCCAGTTACAATGGTTTCAACAAACCATTCACGTCTGCCTGAATCATGTGCAGTGTTCTAGATCCCATCAAACGCTAGCGCACAGCCGTCGCTTGCCGTTGCTGCAACGGTATATAATTCGCGAGAGAAATCGCAGCATGATGCGAGATATACTACACAGCCCACAACAGCGTCCTGAATTTTTCAAAAGCTTGAACACTTTCACACCGGACAACGGATGATTATCACAAAAACTAACTGACGCCATGCTGTTGTAGAATATCCGTTATACATATACGTTATAGTGTTTGGCCGATCGATAGATTCACTAAACAAAGGTGTATTCACAATATGCACCGTCACACACACACGCACACCATCCATCCATTCACTGTAGTAGAAGCAATTGATTGCACACGCACTTACCTAAACTATATATTTATCGATTTATCCTACACACAAATACACATAAACTCTGTATATATATATATATCCTCTCGTATCTGTGTCACACCAATACACATACACTGTTTCGTTTCACTGTGTTTAGTAGAGTAATTCACTTGGTTTTGTGCACTGCGTTAGATTTGTCCTTGAGCACATATATATATATATGGCGGCACTGGTCGTGTCGAGCGTAGTTACACATCCGCACTCAACAACTTCACACAAAAGACTGCGGCAGCAGCAGCTTGCCTAGCGTTGTGCGACTGCTGAAAGCAGCAACAAGTGATATGATGGGGCTCGGGAGTCACACGACTAGTACGGCCGACCGCACTCCCAATGTATATACGTAGCTCTAACAGTGCTAGGCGCGTACTCAATTCTCGTATAACTCTGTTCTCTCTTTCGCTGCTATATGTTTGCTTTGGTTTTTAATCATTATCACGTTTCACATTTTCGCAACAACAACAATAGCAATAAAACCAATCGTGTTTTGAACGAAAATTGCGAAGTCAAGTTCGCGAAAAGAGCTGATGCCAAAAATACTTGGGTCGATTTAAATTATATACGAAATGCACATCACTGCAGCAAGCGGGCGGAGAGGCCACAACAAATACTTTGTAAAATATTTTGGACCCGTTCCAAATAAATGCCTGGCATTTCAGTTGTGTACACAAATTTTACAACCTCTTATTTATATTCCGGCAATCGATGCTTTGGTCTTTTTTTGGTACACAAATAATATATTTTGTGAGACGGAAATAGTGGCCAAGTTTGCAATAAAACTATTATTCTGCTACAGCATTTATATAAAGGACTTGGTGCAGAATAGTGTTTTTAAAGTGCGAGGTCACGACAGTTCTTATAAAAGAAGGAAAAAAAAAACATATGTACACATGTTCGAGATACAATCCGTAGGCTATTTAGTGAATGCAGTTATAATGTGTATATATGGTATTCATTATCGCGTAACAGGGGTCCATGTTTACTTGTGAAAGTAACCAGGCCAGTGGCAACTGACCAGAGATAAGATACATGTGTGTGTGTGTGTGTGTGTGATGCTGCTGATGGATGAACTGAGAGAGTCACACACAGTCTCCCCCCCCCACGACCACCGCAACATCCAGTGCCATGTATGAACTACGAACTACATACACACTGCAGACAGGCGCGCCATTCAAATGCAAATGTGCAACATAATTTATGGTCCCGCCTTCTTGTCGTAAAAGGAAAACTTACACATCGGTGTACACTGTATTACTATTCATTCTTGACAAGTTTATAAATAATTACAACATTTAGCGGAAAAACAAACAAGCCATAGAATAATAATGCGACCTAATGACATTGTTATATACATATTAAGCAGCAGACATGATAAAAAATAAATGTTAACACACAATAAAAAGTCTAAATGTTTCACCGCAACTCTGTATAGATAACATGTTATCATACAACATGTTTACTCATTGTTATCAGTAGTATTTAAAATATATTTATTAAATTGGGGCCACAGTTTGTTAACTTACAAACGTGTATATTTTCTAATAAATAAAATGAACAAGTCGGTTTATTTAAATTAGTATGAAACTGTTGAAATACTTGCTTCATTTTAACAAAGAATACATTTCTCTTAGAAGAAGATGTTTGCCATCAAAATAAATGACAAAAAAACCTATGCTAATGTTGGCAAGAATTAAAGTAAGAGAGTTGAAGAAACTTGCTACAAATATTTAATAAAATAAACGACTAACAGTGCCGCGCGTATATAAATTACTGGTGACAGCCATTTAAACGAAGGAAATAAACCAGAGAACTGGCATAGTTCCAACAGAACGGCATGTTTATGCTGAAATAAAACGTGGAATAAATAAAACAATTTAACATAGTTTCAGAGATTTGTATAGCCCAGCCACCAACATAAATGTGTCGTTTTCTGATCTGTTTCAAATCAATTATAATCTTCAAAGCAATGTATTCTCTATCCATCTGAGAATATTACAAAATGGACGCAAAGTGAGCGAGAGGAGAGTAGTTCATCCGGTTTTGTACGTTATGGCCGCAATAAAGATCAAGTTGGTCGGTTACAAACGGCGGTCAATGCGGTCACCGCGTTTGTTTTTATATTCCCACAGAGTTTTTATGAGTTTTACGATACTATTGACGGGACATTCGGACGGTGGTGGTGGTTGCTTTTTTAAGAAGCCTTGCGGGGGTTACGACCTTCAACAGGCAAGCAGGTAGACCGTATGTTGCGAGGGATTTGAATAATGATTTTCTAAAGTGAACGAGTCACAAAAACTAGCATGGAAAATCTACCTGTTTTTTGGTATACACGGACCGTAGAATCTTTGAATTATTGCCAGTGGGGAGGAGGAACGGAATGGTCACAAACGATTAGGATGAACATTGTAAAAGAGCACATTCTTTCACCCTGAGAGCATACACGAAAATCCCATCCACTGGAAACGAATGAATCATACAAGAATTGCCTGATAATGTTCTTATTCACAAGTTTGTATGTGTGTGTACAGAGGACAAATATGTTTTTATTTATGATTTGATAAAAAAAAAATTGTCAGAATTTTAAATTAAAATGTAGAATATTAAAAACAGAAATACCATTGCCTTTGATACATAATAAACTTTTGAAAACATTACAAAAACCTTCAGTTAAATGTAACAAATATTGTGAAAAGCCAATTATAAAATTTATTTCATTTTCTATACATTCATAAAATATGTTTATAGTAAAAATTTTAATGAAATTCATTTGTCAAAGAAAATATATACAATATACATCTTTGTAGATTAAAACCTTATAAACGACAGTATTTTTATATTATATGCATTGAAATTCAAATTACAATATAAAAATTATACATTTTAAATAAGAAATTTAAATAAACTACTTTAGAATATATTTAAATAATATATTTTATGCACATAGGTATGTATGAATAATTATTTGAAACACAGATGCCTGTGAGATCGTCATAAATTTAAAACAATAGATCGTAGAAACAGCAACATACAAAAATAAAACTATATTCTATAAATAATTATCAGTAAAACAATACACGACAATTAGGTAACGTGTAAAAAGGTTAATTCGTTAACATATTTGATAATTAGTGTACACTTCTGCATACATATATATGTGTGACTAGCTTCACATAAAACAATAGCATATAAATTAAGAATAGAGAAACATAAAAATAACAAGTGTTAACAGAAGAATAGCAGCAGAGAGTTCCTGCCATAACTTGCAGTTCAAGGACAACACAAAATGGATGTGTGCGTGTTTGTAATGTGATACAGCATGTGGAAAAGGGAATATAGTGTGTGTGTGGGTTTATTTACTGGGAAAGACCCTTGACCAGAGCAAAAAGGGCTCTGAATGCCTAGCCTGTAAACCACCTGCTGTTGCCTGCACCCATCCCTACACTTGTATTGTGTTACACTGTATACATATGGAGCTAACATAAAATAGATTTTTAGTCAGGGATTTACCCAAGTATAATCCGATTTAGAGAAAAATATATACTGTATAATGTTTTGTATAAATATTTCATTCAACACAAAATATATTCTGTGTTGAATGAGTATGTATGCAGAGGTCAAAAAAATTAGAATTTACCTAGGATTATAATATAATGTACTCGTAGAACACATTAGTATATTTATTAGCAATAATAATTTTATATATAATAATTTATAACACATCACGTTGCAACATAATACTTTGTCAGTGACTTTCACAAGAGAATACATGAGATAACGGCTTCCAAGAATTATTACTATTACGCTTATAAAATATTTTTATTTATACACAGTAAATAATCTACAATATTTTCCCCTGTTTATCATTGTATAAATACCAGAACGAGGCAGTGAAATTATAAGAATTTTATTTACAATAAAATGTGTTGAAGATAACGTATTTATGGCAAAGGCGAGAAGACACATTATCATATGCACATGTTTGTTTGTGTATTTATTACACAAACAAAAGTAAAAGTTTAACGATATTTACTTTCTACTATATATATACATATATATATGTATCTGTGTTTGTGTGTGTGTTTGGCATTCAGGTTAGTTAGAAATCAACAAACCATGAATAGAAAAGTATCACGCTTAAGTAACTTAAAAAAAATATATTCAATAATAAAGCAATGGAAAAAAAATGCGGTGTAATTTCACTTTTGTGTGCAATTAAAAACAGTTTCACACTTGGCCGATTTTGAAAATGTAAAACAATGCATATGTACATAATTAATTAATAATTTAACCAACCGCCGCACTAGCGATAGTAGCAGTAATAATAACACAACAGTCAGCGAATAGTACTGTTTGTCAAGGTCACACTGGTTCTTGCAAGATTGAACCAGTCAACTAAAGGCTCTCTGCCCATTAGGCACGCAATTAAAAGAGGCCATGCGTGCCCGTTAACTTTCCACAAGAGGGCAATCAAGACAGACAGACACACAAGAGTGAGTGAGACAGCAGGCGAATGACTGTACAAAGACTGCATATAGTAGTAGAGGCATCTATCTCTCTGTCTCTCTCTCTCTCTCTCTGTCTGTGGTTAAAGAGTAATAGAGATAGATATAGGTGCAGCTTATTGAAATGCGATAAGTTTGTCGGTGGGAGTGAGGTCAATGGCCATGCCAACGCATAGCTCTCTATACAGACAGATGAAAACAATGAACAAACTACGCCACGCCAACTAAGGTATGTTGGTGAGGCATCTGGTCGGTGTATGTATGTACAAATACATGCACAACGTGTGCTAAGATGTTAGCAGAGGTAGGGATTAAGAGGGAGAGAAGAGAAGTACGGAGCGAGCGAGCGAGCGAGTGAGTGGAACAGCCAGCTGCACTAACGACAGGTTTTACAACACAGAGTAAGAGAGATAGAGAGTAAGCAGACTGTTCTACATTCACGAAGGTTCACAACTACCTCCGCCCGCACCGCCCGCACCCCCCACAGTGTACACACAAAGACTGCCTGCAGTGCCTCTTGGCAAAGATGGAACAATTACTGTGTCGTCGTGCCGTGACTGTTGTTACGGATCTCCTAACGTATACACAAAAACACTTTCAAGCCATGCGCGAGATCACTAGCGAATGATATCAGCAAGTTAAAGGCCTGTTTACGCATGGAAACGTTCCTAACCTGCGTCATCCGCGGTGACGCAAACCGTAACACGCATAACCAAACATTCATCATCATCAACATCATATCGATGTAGTTTTTTTTTCATATTGTTCATTTATAAACACACACGTATAAGTTTTGTATATATTGCATATGGACTTTGTATGAAATTTTCATCCTTGATTTTAAAACAAACCGTTGCCGTACCGGAAGTGTAGGATCTAATTTTAAACATTATGCGCACCAATGAAACAGATGGCTGGTAAAAACAAATAACCTGCAATTCTCACATGTAACTTAAACGTGTTCTGGCTTGTGTATTGTGGAAAAACAAGTAAAATCATAATTATCAACAACGAACGACCGGATGTTACATATCTAATGAAACAAAATGGACAAACACTAGATGTTTCGTTCTTTTGTTATTATACGTGATGGAATTAAATCATATATAAAAACAAACTTATATAAATTATAAACATATCAGGAAACAAAGAAGAACATGTGACATATTTCTGTGACCTAACCTTGATGTATAGAAGGCGTAGAATTTTTGTAAAAACACATGAACTGCTACATAATTCAAATGTCCATGACTCTATGCTATATTTATAAAAAAGTACATACAGCTAAATTTTTATCTAACTGTAATTTAACAAATATCCCTATGTCATAAGGAAACTACTTCGCCACGACTAACATAATTAAAT
The DNA here is from genome assembly GCA_022063505.1 of Calosoma granatense. NCBI lineage: Eukaryota > Metazoa > Arthropoda > Insecta > Coleoptera > Carabidae > Calosoma > Calosoma granatense. The sequence goes on from JAGJTL010000054.1 coordinate 3,518,665, forward strand.
ATTATTTTGCATGATTTTAGCTTTAGGAATTAATGATACTACTTAACAAATATGGTTATATGTTGATAGTACAAGTTTTAATTTTTCTTCTGTGAGAAACTTCATTTGAATTCAGTGAAATTCACTGTTTGCAAGCACGTTCCAAAACGAGTACACGCGCCTTAATTCTTCGAAATTACATCACACACACACGTACGCACACGCACACACACGGACTGTGACTTGGTTGGCTCGCTGATTAAATTGAACAAGTCAAGCCATTATTAGCATTACGAGTTTTTATCACATATTTTACAGTCATACATTGTTACGAAGGTCGCACAACGTGGTATTTATAACATGACACCATCGCTATTACACATACACACACACACATACCGTAAGTATATGCATATCTAATCGTCGGCTCTTTCCATTTCAAAACAAAGTCATAAAAACTGTCTTAGCGATAAATCAGCAGCTATGAGTGAGCATGCGCAAACACACACACTGACACGGTATATCATTAAAATCCTTCCGCACCAGTGTATAACATCCGTTATTATTACTACGTTTCAATTTTAAAACAGGAAATGTTAACTTATATAAAATGTAGGATGATATAGAAATGTAACCCTTCAGAAGGCGGTTACTGCTAGCATTCCAACTGGTTACCCACGCGTGCTGTGGCAGTTGGCATAAGGTCAGGGGGGCAGAACTCAGGAAGCGGGACGCGGCGGCGGGGGGAATAGTTGTGTGATGGTTGGATGCACACATGAGTGAATAGTCCCAGGATGCGTGTTATACTTTTGTTTAAGTGTACAACAAATGCACAGGGTAATTTCATTGGCAACAGAACAGCGATAAAACATGTGAAGAATAATGAATGTATTTATTTAAATGCATAAACAAATGTAAGTATTATTTAATATGTATAATAGCAAATAAAACTGTATTAAATATTACAAGTATCTTAAAAATTTAATAACTAATGCATTTATTATTTATTGTTTTACTTTGTCAATGTATTTCATTTAATATTAAAATTCATTTATACAAGTAGCAAACCATTCAGACAGTTTACTTTAAAGCAAAAAACTATATTAACAGATAAGATATTTAGGAAAATATATAATGACAGAAAATTCACACAAATATAAACCGACTCAATATATCACAAAGTATGTAAACAAATAAATCATACATACATACATAAATAAATAAAAGATTGACACTATGTATGTGGGAATTTCCAATTTAAATCAATATAAAAAACTTATTCAAGAAAAAAAAAACCATTATAAAAATTAATTATTTTTATTCCGCCGCTTGAATCACTTGAAATTATCGGTCGATGAATTGATTCATTACTTAATAATTAATTACTTTAATTACGAAAACAAAGAGTCAATGCCACGTAGTTAATGGAAATTAATGCACACACACACACACAATCTTCTACGGCTTCAAAGTTCTTACGATAGATCAACGCAATTTATTTTATTATTTTCCAAACTTCCCCGAACAACTTGCGAGGAAAATAAAAGTTTAACGAACAAGATATAAAGTTGAAGGAAAGTCAGACGAATAAGATTACGCAAAGTCTGCGTACGGATGTAAAACAATGAACAAACTTTGTGCACAAATAGACACGGAACACGACACTGACATGAGCTAATTCAATATAATAAAGAAAAGAAAAGAAACTGTTATGTGCAAAGTTTTAATATTCACATTTTCCAATTTAGAAATTATTACGATAAATTACACAAGTTTTTACTTGTTAATAAGTTTTCTGAAACTTTCGTTAAACTTTTCTTCTTTGTTTAAAGAAGAATCGATAGCATGCAAAAAGAAGAAAAACGTGACAATTAAGTAATGAGAATGGTAACAATTCTCCTTTATGAAATCTAATCAGTTTCATTGATTTACAGTTTACAAAGTGTTCATTATTTTCTACAGAAAAAAAGAAAGGTTATTTTACAATCATATTTTATCGGTGACGTGGTGAAATATTACTTTGGCAAGTGCTGTTTTATTTTTATTGAGATGGCAGGCGTGTATATAGGTAGGTATATATGTACATGCAGCCCAGGTCGAGCGTGCTGCAATATTGTTTGTTCCATTTCATTGTTTTGCTCTATACACACACACACATGTAATACAACAATGGCTGTTGCTTGATTCCGATGATTGATTTATACACTCTAGTTATATCGCGAGTAAACTTTGGGTGATTTATTCACGAGGTCATGTATTGTTATGTCTCGATATTGAACGTAAAATTTATTGAAGCAAATACAAATTGAGTCCCGTGTCACTGGCGACTATTCACATTGTGTATTATTGTTATCGATAGAGACTGGGGCCCCCGTTGAGTGCGGGAGCCTCGTACTTTCAAATTTCAAAGAAAATTTGATAATACAATTTTTAGTGTTTCAGATATGTATTTATGTGGGAAATATTTTAATCTTTTATCATTGTCGGTACTGGGTAATATGATTTTTCAATAAAAACAATTCTTTTTTGCAAATATTTTGGGGCCTCACTAATAAGTGGAGAGGCTCCGTAAAACCTACAAGCCGGCCCTGTTCTTGAGTAAGTTTAACTACCCACATTGTGCATTATTGTGCTACAATTGGAAAATAAAACATAAATCTATTATTAGTACTATTTCGAAAAATCTATTCACAAAGATTTGACATATACCATTTTACTTTTCAGACTTTTTTATTTAAATATGTATTTTTCAAATTAACATGTGTGTATTTTATAAAATCGAAGTTAATTTAATCTCAATAATATTTATGAATAAAATTTAAAATACAATACATATTATAACTACTCGGGAATCGATAAAAGTAATATACACGTATACACATTTAGGTTAGAATAACCGACTGGTGCGCCCATTCGGCGGTGAATTCGCGAACTAACGTTTGTATTAGCCGTGCATAGTTGATTCCAGGCGTGCTGGCTGGCTGAGGTTTCATCGATTTTTGATGGTTTACAAGCAGGCGAGCGAGCGTGTGTATATGAACGGGAAATAAGATAAGATTTAAGTTATAGCGTGAACGTAAAATTAAGCGGTACACTTTAATGTGTAGTCTACCATTTATTATTAGCTGGGTTTAGTTAAAATTAGGCAAGAGCCATGGAGTTATCTTGAGGCAGGTCATACTGAATCTATTTTAACATATCTTTACTAGTCTCACGTATGAGAATTAAATTTATAATTACGCGGTACTGACAATGCAGTCTGAATACAGGATGTCACAAGAAAAAACCAAACATTTTACGTGCTACTTTTTGAAACATGCAAATATTTTTTTCCAAGTGCATTTTAGAGGAAAAGTGTATTTGAAAAAGTTGTTTAGAATTAAAAAAAAAATACATAATATGACGGTTTTTTCCTGCAATATCCTGTTATTTCATGATTAAAACGTGGGTTACTCTGATAAATAAATTACAATCTAGCTATAGTACGTTCACATTTCATTTTGCTGACTTTTTACCTTGCAATGATTGTAGTTTATTGAGGGCTGCTATATCCTAACAATACAAATTCTGTGAAATATTTCAGCAGATAGTAAGACCCAAAACAAAACTGTAACTCTGTTCAATACTGACCCGCAAGAATAAATCACAGAATTTATATTGTTAGGATATAGCATCTGTAATAAACTAAATCATTACAAGGTGAAAAGTTAGGAAAATGAAGTTGTGAACGTACTATACTATTGTAATATCGTGTTCTAGTTAAAAAAACAGCAGAACACACAGGTCAGGCTAAGTTCTCTATACGATTATGTACATTACATCTCAATATCCACTTTGTTATGCTATATATAGTAAATAACTTTTTTATTCCTTCTAAAATTACCAACTTCCGGTAAACTAGTAGGCGTGCAAAATAACGGAACATCAAACAACAAAAGATATAGTAAGTGTTCCCTTCTATATAATAACAATGTAATGGGTAACTTTAAACTTTTACTCGCTCGGTACTTTCCATTATCATCAATAAATGATAAAATCAAAGTGATAAAATGGAATGGCGCTCACGCGCTGGCGTGAACGGAGGGGGGGTAACATAAAGAGATAACAGTGTTCTAGTACGTGATGTAGATGGTGATTAAACAGTACAAGCGAGAGAGAAAAAACGGGAAAATTTTATAATAAAAAACTTGAACCTAGATAAATATTGTAACAATGCATCAATTCACTTACACTCTTTGAAAAAAGCGAATTTTACATTTGTGCCTACGTATACAGCTACTAAGTGCCTTAGTTCATTTTAAACCCAGCATTTTTTATCAAATAAAATAAATAATATTAAGTCACACAGAATCATATCTAATATTATTTAAAATATAATACTCTAATAGTATGCCATCCTGATGTGAGCTGGTAACTCCGCTATTGGACGTTAATAAATGCTTAATTCTGTTAAGTGGTATAAAGTGTGATATTGAAATAAAATAGTAAAATTTAAACTTATAGTAAAAGATTTCAATGTGAATAATACAAAATGGCTTGCAATTGTAAAATACAGCTACTGTAATTTTATTGCAAATTGACTTTCTAAACTACACCGTAGCTATTGCTATTGTAAGTCTGAATATATCCAAGATAAACCAAGAACAACAGCGCGCATGGTTAGCGGACATTTCTGTTGTATCAGATATATTAATATGTAACACACCACAGCAAACTCGCCTCTCATCTGTCATATTCCCTAACGGTACAAATGTCACCCGAGCGGCCGCCATCTTGTAATAACTCAATCAATTAAAGGTTACGTAACGAGAAAGCACTTCCTGTATATAAACAGTTCATGTACAAACACACACACACACACACACACTCGCCGGTGACACGGCAGACATCACTGAATTATTCACACATTAGTTTCAATTCTGCAAGTCATAGAGATGTGCTATTCTTGTACAAATGTGCGAGTGTTTCAGTGTTACAATGCATACATGTGTATCTGACGCGATACGAAGATACAGCACGCGTTACTGTACACTAGTAAGCAACAATTTAACGATTAATTTCAATACAAGCGCAGAAGAATTTTTGTTATTACCCGCGTGATAGGCAGTAAATTGTTTTTGTTATGGCGAAAAGTTTAATGTAATCATTAATTTCGCATAATAACAAATAAACATAAATTATTATGATTTATTACATCGAATGTCTGTAACAAAAGATATACCATCATATGCAACTTAGACATTTACAAATAAACGAATTAAATATTACTTAGGCATAAGGAATATTAAAAATATAGGTAGTTATATCGGGAAAATTTCTAATATTTTTCATAAATTTTTACTGGCCAATTAAAATTCAAACAATCACACACATGTACACAATAAAGTATATAAATTGGATTTAAGTTAAACGCGCATCCGCAATTAACGTTTAAATTTGTTAATTTTAATTACACACATAAAAATATGTATGTGTATGTGTGTATTATACATCCGACATACGAGTGGTGTATATTTCTATATAATTAACGACCTTTCACGAACAGTTTTTATTGTTACTTGTGTCGCTTCCTCATTTTGCAAAACTGGAAGTCAAATGCCGTTAACTTGAACGGTACAACAATGGGTGCAAGTGAGCGAGCAAGCGATAGCGAGAAAGAGACACGAAAAGAGAGAGGAGAGAGAGAGCAAAGGAGAAAGAGAAGAGTTAAGATCTCAGTAACATCGTTTGTTGAAATAATAATCGTAATCCCTTGAATGTGATCTCCCGCTCTGATGTCCTAGTGCAGTGGGATGACTCTATACAGTGTGAGGCGGTAGGAGGTGGTGGCGGGGGGTGGATACTGCTGCCTCCGGTAATAAGTAATCCGATGAGTGCAGCAGCAACGTTTACTACAGACTAAGGGAACTGCATAATGCAGTATGGCATAAAGCGGGTCCTTTGTATGCAAATCGCGTTTAAAATGACGCTTATCTTCCTGTCTATCCTCACCCCCTCACCCCCGCTCGCACACATCCATTTATGCTATAAAACCCAAGTGGATGTACGCTACCAAGGGGCCCTATGGTTAGTTTACACTATAAAGTGGAGTTATATTCGGCGGTACGCAGCATTAACGAAGTTACCATGTAAACGCAGACATATAAGCGCAGACACGTTCAGACAAACAGCCAACGACCGAACCGGTAGTTAAGCGAATACTAATACATATACATACATACAAACAAGTATGTAAGTATACGTGTATGTACAAGTTAACTAGGCCAGTGCCAGACAAACTTTTCCTTCTCTACTTTACTCATTTATTATACTTAGTATTAATTTATTATAGCTTTCAAATTTACTTTCATGCATCATTAAAAAACTGCACTATTACAAATAGATATGCATGTATACATTTCTATTACAAGACAAAAAAATCACGGTATCATTGGTGTGAATAAATTTAAATAAATTAAAGAGAAAATTATCTGATTCACAGTGTGAACTGTGGTCATTTTATTAAAAGATAATTACATATGCATGTGTGCTTAATTAAATTATCTTTTTAATTTATAAATTATGTACTAACATGTTAGT
>JAGJTL010000054.1:3525473-3548402 GCA_022063505.1 Calosoma granatense
ACTTACAAATTACAAATCTCCGTTTAAAATGCTGAGCATCTTGAATGAGGATTTGCAAAAACACGCAAGTTAAAGATTGTTAAAGTACAGTCGTTATTCAGTTTGAAAAGATTTAGACGGAAAACTTAAGTACAAAGCGATACATGTACTATTATTTATACAAGCCGAGATAGTTTGTAAAGTTGCCGGTAGGTGTGCTGTAGGATCAATAATGTCTGTAAGTGGTGGTGTTAGTTTCAAACGAGACATCAAATGTTAGCAGCAGTTTAACCGTTACTTCGCATACATTAAATACGCGTAGACGTGCTAATCCAGTTTAGCTACAGAATCAACCTGACTCCGCGCGCGCTATCCACGTGGGATGTTATAAAATTATAACTTATCTACGGTGAAATGGGGCCCGCCGTTAAAGTTCATGGTTACAGTTTTGTAATGAACACAGAGAGAAACTGGTCTGTACAGATAACATCATTCCATTAAAGTTTTTTTTTCCCTCCGCAGTGAAATACCGATATTGTAAGGTTGTTTTTTTATTTCAAATTTTGATCATTGGTTCCCGGAACTTAGCGATCGAAAACCCGTAATACCTGAGTAAGCTGCGTTAATCAGCGCTAGTAACAAAAAAAAAACTGAACAACGATATAAGCGGAAATTCACACAAATATGTATAAAATCCATGCCGATGAAATCATAAAATGTTGTACATTTCACATATAGCGAAAAAAACCGCAATGTGTGTTTATATAAATGTATAATTATCTAAAACTCAATACTACTCAATATGCAAACGTTATATTATGCAAAAACTGGTTTTTTGAACTGTCTTAACGTCAACAACATTTATTATCAAGTTACACGCGGAAATATTTGAATAAAATACATTTACATTTTAAATTTAAATGAAATCATTCATTCATAATTAACTAATGTATGTTTTTTTTATCCGTGTGTACTGCAGGTGACAATAACATGTTTGAAAATAAACATGTACTGTTAATGAAATGAAGATAGATGCCACCTACGATCAAATTATCCAATTTAAACTACGTCAATACGAAGGAGGCATTTTCAATGTTCAAATGGTCCTGTTCAGAATATCAATAAGGTCATGGAGGGGCTTATGTAAAGAGAATTAATTACTCAGAGGATACTCCCCTGTGGTTTTGACCTTTCAGGGAAATGTGCGATTTAACGATTATTTATGTGATAGGAAATAGAATGGATCTGGCTATCAATTTTATACAAAGTTTTATAATGTGTTAAGCAAAATGTGTTCTAATTTGAAACTAGGTCACTTCGATGGGAGTAGAATAGTTTTATCAACAATATTATCACTAACTTCCAATCCAAATAAATAGGAAAAAGTCGATGATTAGGATGCCTGAATTACTAACGTTTTAATACTGATTTTCTGCTGATAAAGAAACACGATCAAATATTTGTTTGGTTACTTATGTAAGTGAATGATTGACGTAATGAAAGATACATACTTAGGTACAGGTAAATAATGAAAAAAACTGAATATTCTACACATTGTAGAGTACTTCGCTCTGTCCATGGTCACTCGCCATTCTATGCTTTTATTATTCCCATCAACTAATTAATTTCCCGTTAACCAACAACACAAAAGACTTGGCTGAATACAAACACCGGATCTCTGTACAACAGAACGCCATTGTTTCCATGTCACTAAGCGCACACACACACACACACACATAGTTATATATGTGCAGGTATATACATAGAGAATATATACATATGTAGAGATGTATACTAATAAAAGTGTACATTCATATATAAATAATAAGTACATTTCAGTACTTGAATTCACAATGTTACGTAGAGAATAAATAATACAGTGTCATTTCAAGGAACATTCTAACTCTTCGCATACTTGTAATTAACAAATGATGATAATGGACTTGTTTCAGTGAGAAAATTACAGTAATTTTTATTCCTGTGCAACAGTAATATTCCACAAAGAAATAAGACTGTGTTCAATATATTGACTGCTATACACAAGACCAATACTAACTGTGCTACTAACAGCTACTAAATGTTTCTACTAAACTTGACAGTGTTGCTATGGAAAATTGCATATTTTTATAGTAACAGTGTCAACTTTAGTAGAGAAATTTAGTAGCTCTTAGTAGCACCTGTGAATATCCGTCATTGTAAATAATATGAGGTTTGCAACAACAATTTTTGTCAATATTTATGGCACAACGAATAATTTCAAACTTATCTTGTGTTATTGATAAATATAATACTTTTACTTTCATATAGAAAAATTATAGTCATGAACATAATACAAATATGTATACAGAAAAAAATACAAACACTTAATGAATGCACTGGCGAAAACAGAATATAAAAGCGAGTATAAAAATAGTAATTATGCCCAGGTCGGATATATAATTTCGTACCAACAGGTGCAGTGTAATATTGCAAGATATTTTCCTAGAATTCAGTGTGTCTGTTGCGCGTCGGTACGCAAAATAAACAATGACCAGTTTTTACGTCTGTAACATCTGTCAAAATCACATTTGTAATAATATTTCAGAGTGAAAACAAACTACACACGCCATTTTGAACCACAATACGACATACAGGGCCGTATTACACAATAACCAGCCCTGGAATTATGACCTTTTTCGCATATACAACTTCTGTAGCATCCTAGATTTTAAAATTTTTGCCCAGAAATTTCAGATATACTGCAGTGCTGTATTACACAATATAAGTTCCTTTTTAAAAATAGTATTTATAGCAAATTCAATAATTTGATCACGTAAAAGAAAATAACGTTTATGCCTAATTTAAGAGCAATATAAGACTATCATTTAAACTGCTAAACCTGTTAGCTAGGTTCAGTATTGTACACAGAAAAAATTAATTATAATGAACAATAAAATATACTATATTTCTATATATGACTATTCAGTTTTCGTTTTAATTTCATCTAGGAATTTAACTCTTAATCAAATAATATCGAATCTGTCGCGCGTAGCATTAATGTTATAGGAAGAAGTAACGTGTAGTTTCGTTTCGATTGTCATTTGAGAAATAATTTCGTCCTAGGCATCTTTAGACTAAATAGCCACAGGATGACTTTACATATAATCCGACCCTGTGCATGTATGTATATACATGTGTGGTTTAAATAGGTGGGTCGCTGAACAACAATGGACGTTTCATTCTCCATGTGTATCACGTGCTGTTGACCACCAAGACACAACGCGCGCGCCCACTCATTACTATACAACCACCACCGCCGCCGCCGCCGCTGATGAAGGAAACATCACGTGTACACAAACAACTGCTGCCCCCGCACATCCACCCACCATCCCTTGACTCCCTCTAGAGGGCGGTTGTCTGCGCCAGTTGGTTTAGCAGTAATTATTACGGTCATACACAAATTATTTCCGTTGAACCGATTACGGTAAATATCTATTTTGCTTACCTAAATCTCTCTCTCTCTTTCTCTCTCCTTCTTTCTCTCGTTAAAAGGAACAAGGAGAATTTGATAAATAGCCCGAGCATGAATTAACAATGTGGGTTTACATACCTGGAACAAAGAAAGATTAATTAGTTATTTGGTTTTGTTATTAATCACAGTTGGAATTTCTCGCGTTGTATGTGTAAATATTAAGGTGGAAAATATTCATTACTGTGTATACATATTGATTCTTGGAATTCGTTGTAATTCATTGAACTGTCTAACTCATATGCTGTATAAATAAAGACATACATATTTAACTTTTGTATTTACTTATTAAAATATATTCGTTGTTTACATGTGTTGGAAGAATTATTTATATATTATAAAACAAGTTTATGTACATTCTAACTAAAAAGAAAATGTTTAGTTACGTTCGATAAATATGTTAACAATTATTGAAAATAAACTAGAGGAAATATAATCTATGAAATAGAAGAAAACAAACGTTTATTGTTCAATTATATGATTAAACATGTGTTTATGACTCGCACACATGTTACTCTCTAGTATTCAATGCAAAAATGTACAAAACGTGGGAACGTCCACTTTTACTTTTAACAGGTACACATCTGATAAATACAAACATTGCTAATCAACCGTATTGTATTGTGTTATTTTTTGTTTATTGTTAAACAAGTGCGTATTGATTAGATTCACCCACAAAACTCCGAGTACCATTATTAAGCTTAATTAACTACTGCTTGTCTGACGGAAAGAACAATGCAACGTTATTATGTACCACACAATTTTCACGGTATAATATTACAAGGCGATTCATTCTACGGCAGATTAAATTACATTCGAGTTCATTAAACGATATCACATGTCGCGTGCCATATAGCAAAGACAATGTCCTATGATTATAAAACGATACGTTTTTTATTTATTTTACTACAATATTAACCCCTTGACGATCGAGTTGATTTTTCGTCAAGGGTATATCCACTATGATGTGTATCCAAATGTATACACACGGCAGTCAAAGTGTTAATGGAACTATACATACAGCCTCGACTATGCTATGTATTCAATAAATAAAATTCAAGAATTCAGAAGCCACTGTAGAAAAGAAATATCAAAGTGACATTGGACATGCTGGATGAGTGGGCGATTTTTTTTATTACTCATAAAACTTTCTGAATGCGCGTTCTGAACGACCGTCTTCAAAAGTAGCGTCCATTCATCATACAAATCGGTTTCCTGCATGTAGAACTCGGGAACTAGTTTATTCACGGTAAAATGTAAGAAATACATGGTACAGATCACAATATTAATTATGCTTGAATAAATCAGCATTTTCATTAAAATATCATGTTGAACAAACTGTAATTATCTAGATATTAGAATGTAAGTAAGGGAAGTAATTGGTTAATATAAATCTACCCTACACCCTAGAACAATATAAATTCTGTATTTATCTTGTCATTATTTAGTAGGTCATGTAATATTTTCAAAAAACGAAATGGTCATCATCAGCCGGCATAGAAATGTGCAATTTTTGTCCTATTTTTCTATCTCTTATAGTTTCCGAGACCACTATATAGTAGTAGTATACATACATTGATGATGCACATTGGCAGACAAACACGAACCGCAAGCAAAGTAAATGTGTGTGCATGCAATGTGAAACAGCAGCAGCAGACAGTTATATCTGTATTTTATGCGGAGGCGACACACTCTAAAACTCGTCGACATTAGCATAAATAAGGTCAATGAGATGCGGAGCCAACACGCTTGGGAGTCTCCCGTAAGCAGAACCAGACCGACGACGACGGAATCATGAAACCGGTTTCTGCTGCTGGCTGATTAATCCACAACAACATTCAATTGCACCAACTTTCATCGTCCACGGCACACACACACACATAACAGAGAGACAAAGAGAGATATATATTAAATGATAATGACACAATTGCAGTGTGCGAGAGCGAGCGGCGGGGAGGGTGTACTGCGGTAGCTAATGATGCAACGACGGAGCGATGGTGTTCAGGTTAGTGACACGACCAACCAACAGGCGCGCTAGTGTGGTAGTTCCTCTTTAATGTGAACTATACGCGTCACCAACACAGCGTGTAAAGTTTTCTACTGGAACCTGGCCAAACAGTCCAATGCATATATACCGCACTGTCACTGCTGGTTCACGCCGACCAAAGCCACTTATATATAAATAGATGTGTGTAATACAGATAAAAATGAAACGAATCCATTTAGATGAAAGATTAGATGAGTTCGAAAAAGGTGTACATTTTAAATATTGTACAGTATGAACATGTATTTATGTATACTGCGAGTAGTATTCATAGCAATGCAAACAAATCTGGTTTAAACCTAGTCTAGAAATAAACCTCATTTAGTCTAGATTTAGACCTGGTTCAAACAGTCTAGAATTAAACTTAGTTTTAACCTAGTCCAGAATTAAACCTCGTTTAAACCTAGTCTAGATGTAAATGTGGTTTAATTTGGTTTTAACCTTGTCTAGCATTAAACCTGGTTTAAACCTAGTCAAGATTTAAAAACTAGGTTTAAATCTACAGTCTACATTTAAACCTGATTTAAACCTTGTCTAAATAATCTAATACAGTTGAATGAGTTCATAATAACATATACTTATTTAGTAACATTCTATATAATGTATATTTGTAAAAACAATCTGTTGTGTAGAAAATCTGTAATTCAATACAGACTGGTCAAAATCCACCACTGCACATATAATGCTATATAAATGGAAAATGGCTTCGCTTTCATGACGATGGTATATCATCTATGACAGCCGTATAGCACGATGAAAATACTGAAGGACAACCAGACATACAGGCAGGGGGGACAGGGGTAGGGAAAATGGGGAAAGCGAATGAGAGAAGCGTCAGTATGTTGTGTATGTGTGTGTGTGCGTGTGATAAACACGACCGGCACCAGTGGCTGAACTTGCGCCAGTATGTTGCCTGGCAACAGTTACCGGGCGGGGAAATACCGACGGCGGCCGTCGGCGCGACCCCGTTACAAGCATCACACAGCACCGACGGCAAAAGGGGAAGGGAAAGGGGGGGGCAGCGTCGGTGCGCGTGTCGACCGTTGCCAACGGATTGTAGCACCGTTTATATACACACTCCCGTTATATGCTACCGCTATACATCATGTCTGCATGTGCGGGCGGCCGGGTACATACTGTCTGTCCCTCTCTCTCTCTCGCCCTCTTGCACACATGGACACGACAGCCGTAACCATGGTTACCTGCGTCCAACAGAGAGAGAGAGAGAGAAAGAGTGCGAGAGCGAGGGACAGAAAGAGTGCGAGAGCGAGGGACAGAAAGAGTGCGAGAGCGAGGGAGAGGGAGAGAAAAAGTGCGAGAGCGAGGGAGAGGGAGAGAAAAAGTGCGAGAGCGAGGGAGAGAAAGAGACTGAAAGAGAGAGAGAGTGCGACAGCGAGGGAGAGAGACTGAAAGAGAGAGACTGAGACAGAGAAAGAAAGGAAGAGAAAAGATGCGAGAGCGAAAGAGAGAGAAAAAGAAAACGAGTGCGAGAGCGAAAGAGAAAAAGAGAACGAGGGCGAGAGACAGAGAGAAAAGAGAGGAGAGACAAAGAGAGAAGGGGAGACAAAGAGAGACAGAGAGAAAAAGAAAGAGAGAGAGACGTTGTATGCACATGATAAAGATGTAAGAGCCCAGCAAACCTAGTCCATCGTTGATATGTTGTTATTTCTCTTTGATACTGTGTGTGCAAATGTCACCTCATCTATACATTGAAACATGTCGCCTGTCGCAAATACAAATGTACAAAATGTGTATGTATGAGAGAGAGAGGAGGAGGCAATAGTGTATGTAGCTCTTCAGCTCATCATTATATGGGAATAATTACAAGCCCGTGTGCCTCTGTCTGTATGCGTGCCGCGTCCCGGGGTGAAAATAAAGTAAATAGATTATTATTTCCCAGTCTTCGCCTGTTGTAAGTTCGTTAAGCCAGCCGTGTGGACACAAAAACAGGACAAGCAACATCAGTATGTATGTATGTGTGTGTGTGTATATATGTGCAGAGGTAGAAGAAATTGGATCGGGTTTTTTGTTGACACGACTGACAATTCAGCTGTGACCTTGTTCAAGATTACATAGAATGTGCATGTATGTGTGTGTGCGCGCGCATACATTAACGAGGAACTAGTACATGAGGCAGTGCCGCCGCGTTCACTCTGTCAGATGATCTCATAACTTTTTTACACACACCCGTAAGCAAACATTTACACATGAATTTTACACATCATTTCCGCTGGAAAAGAAGAAGAAAAAGTAAAAGATTTCGAAGTTTGTCATATGTTAGCGTTGACATTTACGTGCCAATTAACATATGAAATATATATATTTATGTCTAAAAATTCAAAATATATCTTTTACTTGATTTATTAATCATAATTTTATGAATAATAAAAGTGGTATTTAACAAAGTAATTGAATATATTTTATTTAAAATATGAACTACTACGAAGTAATGGAAAAAAGTATTATATATTTGATTTATTAATACTAGCAAACTAGTTGCAATAAAATATTAAGATATATATATTTAATAATATGTGTATAGAATGTTTCAAAATAATTGAACATGTTTCCTGACATTCACAGCAAGCGGTTTCTTAAGCAGATTACTAGGGTAAAAATATTAGGCTGTGTTACAATTTTTCGCTTTTCAATATTTCAAATGATTGTTGTGAATATACCGCTAATAGCTACATTCTTCTTTAAAATTTTGATAATATCATCCCGAAGCACAAGTAGCAAAACATCCCGGTGTGATGGATTTGCCCACTTATTTCGAAGTCAAGTCAATGTGTAATTATTTTGAACCATACTATAATTCTATTTGAAAACAATCTTTTCCCTTTGGTTACTTTCAATAAAAGAAAAAAAATAAATTGTCACCAATACTAGCAATTTATTAACACCCTTTTGACACGTAGCAAATCAGTGAATTCACAGTTATTATTAAGATGAAATACTGCTACTTCAAAAATATGTGGTATTACAATAGTTACGGTTTTACAACGATGAAGGGGGGAGGTATTGTGTGGCCTGGTGTACGTACCAGCCTTAGTGCGATACCAGGAAGAAGATAATTATTATGAATAAGAGCCGTGAGTATGTGTGTGGGTGCGGAACACCATAGAGAAGGGCGAGGGGGAGTGTTATATTGTAGTCGTGTCACGTTGCAACCATGCAGAATGTATAGACGACCAGTTAAACATTGTTGGCGGGTATGGCATAGCATTGCACTGAACTGCACTGGCCGACTGCGGTAAAGTTTAAGCTTGAGCTAAACAAATGTACAAGTACAGGGCGAGGGGAGTGGTAGAGAACGGGGGACAAGGGGGTATGCACTGAAGGGAAGCATCTGTCCCAACTGCTGACTGCAGAAGGTCGACTGTAGCAATGCAATTGGTTAGGACAGAGGGGAAGAGCAGGGGGAGCTATGCCTGAGGGTAGGACAGCGACACGCAATGGAATGTATAAAGAACCCCTGAGCAACCAGCGACAGCGCTAGACAGGTGATTCTGATGTGTAAACGACCCTTTAGAACGTGGCTGCATCCGAGACAATTGGTTTAAATGCAGGGTACAATGTGTACTTTAAAATCTTTTTTTCTAAATATACTAAAATTTAAACACAAAGTATTGCACAAACAAACCGAATATAGCAATTTACAAGTTATTTTTGAAATGTTCGAATATTTTTTCTCCAGTGCATTTTAGAGGAAAAGTGTATTTGAAAAAGTTGTTTAGAATTTAAAAATACATAATAAGACGTTACAATTATTTGTAAAATGCTTCTGTATATTGAAAAAAAGGCAGACAGATTAGTTAAGTTACAAAACAAAAATAGTCACAGTTTGCAACAACACATAAGCTGAAATGACTGTTCTGATTATAATCAGTTTTTAGCACGAGTTTCAATTTGAATTTTCGAATCAAAACCTCGCAATATCAAATCTATCCCTGCATAGCATTAATGTTAGCGGGGCAGGTAAGCAATGTGTAGTTTCGCTTTGAACATTGTTCGTTTTAATATTAATATTCTACAACTCATGCTATAGGTATATATAGGAAATTCCAATGCGTTCAACTAAACAGTCAATATTATAATTATAAACTAGTATTCACAGAATACTGCATATCAAATCTTTATAATATACATACACGCACTTCTTCGAAAACATTAATTTCGCATATCACGAAAACGATATCCCGTCATTATGTAAAGTTCCAAGTTCAAGAGGACGATAATAAAATGTTACAAACGCGATTTAACAAAAAAAAAAGCCGTGTATTAAAACACGCAACTATTATACCGAGAGATATGAGTGAACAACACGCTATTTCACTGGAAATGCACATTTCAACAACAACAACAAAAAAATAAATGCAAAACCGGAGAAGAATGGCAAAAGGAAAAACAACACACCATCGTCAACACACAACGTACGTAAAACATGTTTTGCTTATACAATCCGAAGGTTACTTTAATATGTAAACATGATGGAAAAATAAATGAAAATGTAAAGGAAAAAAAAACAATTGACTTTTGATACATTAGAAATACTGTAAAGATATTCATATTGTTTTATAAACAATTGCTAACAATAATATAATTTAAAGAGCAACCAAATGTTTTAAACAAAATTCAAATGTAAAACTGTATATGAATAACGCAATAACGTTCGCTGAACTGAATCGACAGATGAATGGAAGAGTCGTTTGAATAAACAAGTCAATTTGCATATGGGTATTGATAACATTCTTTGTTTGTTTACTATGCGTTACTGTTTATCAGGCCATATTATATACAGTAATGAAATGGGAAATAGACTTGTTTTAACAAGTGATAAGATGCCGCGCCGCGCCGAGCAAACAAACAACTGTTGATAACACGAGAGGTCAACGCTGTGATGATACTTGAACGAGTCACCAGGGGAGTGGGGGGTGGTGGTAACAAGGAACAACGAACACTGTCTTCATATATAAAAACACATGTACATGTGGCATTAAAGCTGTCCCAGATGCGGTTCACTTACTGTCTAGACTCGTTGCAAAAGACTTCTGATGTTTACATCAGAAAGAATATGGAATAGTACAAAATTACATGCATACATTTGAATGACATGCTTGTTCTGCTTATCAATGCTATTTATACATGGAGACAACACTTTTTAAAAAATGATAAATATAATATTTTTAAAATGAGCAATACACAGTTTATCTATTTTATCAACTGTGATTTTAATAATATTTAACCTTGGTATACTCTAAAGAATATCCTTATATACTTGAAAATAAAGCTATAACTACAGTACGTAGTAGAGGACATTTGAAGGTCATACATAGAAATGCAGAAAATAATGTATTTTCAATTAAATCCATTTGTAAAATTTAATTTTACATCTATAATTGCAATTATTTAACATATTTTCGCATATTAATTCTCCTATTCTGAGCATAAACTGAATTATATATAAGATTTTATGATATTATCTAGAATCTAATATTAATACCGCGATATTATCCCGTGCCAAATTTTAAGACTCATATCATAGTTATTATTTAATCGCAGTGTAGGATAAAAATTCAGTGATGACGTAGGTCGTAACAAAAGTGAATAAGCTGTTCGTTCAATGGTCGGGTTTATCATTGCTAGTCATCAAAACAAGTTTTGGAATCATGTTGAAATAAATTATCTCCGTTCTAAATATTATCTAGTATATACACATATTTTCAATTCATATCTAACAAGATTTTGTTATTAGATAAATCGGTTATAAATTTCACGTACAAGACAGCCATTATATATGAATACAATCACGTATATATAACGTGCGTGTGTGCGTGCGTGTGTGTGTGTGTGTGTGTTTGTAGGTGACGAATAGATGTTTTATATTGCAAATGTTTGCAGTTTAGATCACACCGTATATTACATGAACAACTATTTTAAACACGAACCAATTTATATTTACATTCTGAAATGACTATACCGCGTTCTAATTAAAGACATTCATAATTAGGAGGCAAATGTGCTCAGTGTTAATTATATTTATAGTAAATATTTTCGAAACTACACTTGCATACTGAGCGAGGTATATTTAAAAAAAAACATATTTATGGTTTTCTCACATTATTATGCAAAGATATTTTCTAGGAACTTCAGTTAAATACCAGCCGTGCTAAATGAATGAAAATATACATACATATGTATGTATGTAAGTTTCGTCTGCCTGAAGGCTTTTGGGTGCAGTTGTACGTGTTAAACCTGTATTTTTACAATTTATAAAAACAGCTGTGCAGCATAAATACATGTGCTATGCTGCAGTAAACCAGTTTCTTCGCGGGTTGAATGTTAATAAATACGCGAGTGTGTAGTGAGATGTTGTTTTCTCGAAATGTGATCGCAAAAGTGCATCTGGTAATTTTATATACAACCGTGTACATATGTGTATGTGTGTGTGCAAATGCGGGCTTCGCTATAAATAGGAATACCAGAAGCATACAAGAAGTTGGACAGGAACACAAGCAAGTTACAAGTCAGTAGATGGTAGGGTCATGATGGTGAGAGTGTGAGTGTGAGAGAGAGAGAGAACGAGAGGAAAAGAGAGAAAAGGAGATCTGAAGAGAAAAAATAGAAAAATGAGAGAAAATGGAAAAGAGAGAGAAAAAGAGTGAAAAACAGAAAAAGGGAGAAAAGGGAAGAAAAGGAGAGAAGACAGAAGAGAAAAGAGAAAAAAGTGAAAAAAGGGAGCAAGGAGAGAAAAGAGAAAAAAAGAGAAAAAGAGAGAAAGACGCCGAAGTATCTGGGCGAGAATGAGTGGTTGTGGCTTCCATCGCATTTTATATTTGTGTATCACCCTGATCGTAAAGACAGCAACATCGTCAGCTGTACGCATGTCTCGTGAACCGTTGCAACAAAGTTTCTATTTTACACAAGATGTCGTAAACACTGTTCCGACCTATATAGAGAAAGTCCTCGAACTTCTCCTTGCGGAGGGTGGTGTTGGTGGGAGGGGGGGCGAGTCAATTGACAATGAAAAGTTTTGCTACCATACACTTGCAAACAGTGATGGTATGAGGAATATACATCGGTACAAGTGTACGAGTATATATACAGCAATGTTCAAAGTGTTTGTAACATCAATTTACAAACTTGTAATGGGAATATATTTTGCTTTGTATATAAGGGTCCTGTATCAAAGAACGGTTCATTAGTTAATTGGGTAACCATGTCGGAGTTCCTAACGATAATTTAGGGCCTAACTGTCAATCATCACGCCCAATAACATAACATTCCTTTAGCAATACACTTCATATAAAAAACTTATTATTTTCAATAAATTAAAAATCTCGATAAACACACATACACGTTACATTTGAATAAATATATAGTATTTCCGGTACTCATACAGATTACTAACATTCCACAAAAAAGACTATATTTATATAATACACAAATGTATTAAGTACACTTTACATAATAAATTTATTTACATAAACAACTTAATTTATGTAATTTTGCAACATCTAGATTGCCTTGAAACTTGAAATATGATTATTAACGTGCTATAGCATTTATCAGTTAAGTTTAAAAGGAAAATATTTTTACACAACTTTTTTTTGCTATGACTAGTATAATTTTCAAACACAAGAAATATTTTTAAGTTTTTTATTTGGTTTTATAAAGACAGTTTTAATTCGCGGAACTACAGACACACGTGACTCAACCTACGCAGAAAAGTTGTCAAGTATTTTTAATTATCACAAGTATTTTAGAGTTTATTATCGCGTCAAAATCAGACTTTAGCAATTGTATGTTAAATAAAAATAGTGATATTTTAAGTAAATACCCCACACAGTACATGTGTCAATTAGTTACTGAGGAATATTAGCATCAGATGTTTATAAAACAAATTTTAATTTCACATTCCGCATGTGTAAGGTGTACCAAGGTTACACTGTGAAATATTGCCTTAAACAAGCTACAAACAACAACAAAAAAGATATAACCATTTAACTAATCTGATCTTTTAAAGTTTTTTTACTCGAAAAAAAAAAAAGATCTGTTGTGGCAAAAAAAAACGACACACATTATTTAAAGCCGGTTTTTTGTGACAATACCCGCTGGGATATTCTGGTGACGCAGTGCTCCCGTTTACAATGGCGAGAGCAACTTTAATATCTTCCCAGGGAGACAGTCTGTTTTGGCGGAAAAAACAAAAAAGAAATACCACGATTGATTTTTTCAATAGACAATTTCGTATTTATTTTCGTACAATGAATATTTCATGATTTTCCATTGCTTTTTGTTGTAAATTCTGATTAAATTCTAATTTGTTCAAGTCAGAACAATGCATGCAGAATATTAAACAGAAGCAGAAAAAACCATGAAACAAGTATTATGAAACCGACCATGAAATGTTGCAGCAATTTTATTTCCTCATTGTGTTGGCGTGAGATTTATTTATAAATAACACGTCTCATTATAAAAACATGCCGGATACACTGTAGATTTCCCCCCCCCCCACCGCTCCGCCGCACCAACCATTAACATACCGGACATGATATATGTGAATCAGGTGAGAAATTACATTCAAAGTAAAACAAACAATTACAGGGCGAAATTTTATTCGCAAAGTATAATTTTCTACTCGCACAGAAAAGCGTATTGCTATTTAATATAAAGGATATAAGACAGATATTAAATCATTTTATATTTCTTATTAGATTTATAATCACCTACCCGCATAAATAAATTTCAGATACAATATAACGAAGAAGAAGTTATATTTTGCAGCTGTCGGAAGATGATTCTAATTGGAATACTTTAAAGTACGCACAGCCAGTATCATGGTGGATTAGAATAAAAATTAATAAGGAAAATATTCTTAATATATCTACTTGACTATCATCTATTCGTAAATAAATAACACAAACTGTACTGTACAAGACTATTGAGGTTAGTTCAGAGCAAATAGCAGACCAGTTATTACGGTTCCATTCTATTCAGTTTAAAAATAGCATAAGAGTGTTGTAGAAAAGACGCGAGTCGGTGATTTCTAGCATACTGCATTGCCAACAAGCGTAAAAAGAATACTAACAAACAACGAATTAGTGCCAGCCATTCCATTCCACTGTGTATTTACTGGTACAACATGTTCAAATGTTGACATTGCACAGAGTACCATGTCATCCGCACAGGCACACAGAATGAAAAATAGAACAAATCGATTTCACTAGCTTTATTTTCACTGCTGTAATCGCAACGAAACGATATTATAGGTTAGCTAATATATGACGTTATGGCGTTTCTATTTTATCTTTACAGTATAAGTATTCATTTACCTTGTTTGTGTAATGAATCCTCACACAATAATGCACTTCACTTATACATAGATTTATTCACTGAATGTTTAAATTATACACGTCCATGTCACTAACTGCAATCACAGACACAGTTGAAGGTCACAATGTCATAAATGTCTATACACTCACAGAACGGAACACAACACTCTCGTCGTATAGCGCACACAGGCTACAAATAACTGCAGCACAGACGTAATTCAATCATCCTTCTATGTCACTTTAAAGCGGAATATGCGACATCAAATAAAATTACAGCCACATTATTCCATGAACTTTAACAAAACAACGTAGCCACCAGACAATAAACCGAAAAGGGTTTGGCAAAATGCCAGGTCGTTCTAACCGTTTGTGTCAGACGACTGGCGCACTAAGCGCATGCGCACTGCTCACCCGTCTGCAAGCAACCGGCGCAACCCGTATCACAATGGAGCAAATATACACGGACGGCTGCACGTGGGCGACGTTATAAAGAACGATGAATTCCACCAGCAAACAAAAAGCAAAGAATGAAAATAAACTTGACGCGCTTGCTGTGTGCTCTCTAACACAACACAACGGTGTGTTTGTATCCGTGTATGTATGTATGTATGTTTTTTATTTGCTGTTGAAGTGTGCGGGGGGAAGGTGAGTAGGTTAGTTGCATATACTCTCGTGTTTGCTTGCAAGCAGAAGCACAAGATGAAATAATTAACGATGAGAACAAGGACAACATGATACGTTGGTTAGTTGTGTGTCTTTGTTTTCGGATATTGCTCTCTCGGCTGTGCCGTTTTTTATCTGACTACACACACACACACACACATAAATGGTGAGTGCGTCACGGCCATTCTTTTTCCCTCTGGTTTACTGGTTCCTTTGTTTTACTCTCTCTCCGGCAGCAGCTGCTGTCGCTTTTCGAAAACACAAATTCCGAAACGAAGAATAGATCAGCATCATTACATTGTCAGTGTAGTCTTGTCTTGTACGACAAATAAAATAAAAACGAAACGAAACAGGCCAATGAACAAACATTAAAATACATGTACATCTTTGTGTCTATTTTGTTGAAGAATTCCTTTCGACCTTTGACAAGACAAGATTACAGCCGTAATTCCAGCTAGAATGTTTCGATAACGAAATTCCGAGAAAACAACTAAAGTGAATTGCCGCACACAACAAGAACATAGTTGTTTGTATTCAATGTGTTATCTCAGTTTGATTATTTTTTCACATACGTGTGTGTGTGTGTGTGTGTTTGACGTAATATGACAGGCATTTTCACTATACATTGAATATGTGAGTTTATATATTTTTTTATTTTTTATTCCACTTAACGCGAGACAGATAACTGACAACGGTTTGTCGAGTTTAAACTACTCTTTCCGTTGTCAAGGTCATACTCTTTATAATCCGTACATATATCTCTCATATGTATATATGTGTGTGTGTTTATGCATACCAATGTTTATACAACTATTTTTACATTTTTCCTTTGAGAAAAATTATCTTGAATACTAACAATTTTCCCACACATTAATTCGCGACAATATGATGGAAATAAATATTAGCATTTAAAATGCCAAGTAAATAAAATAGAAACACAGTTCTGGCAAAACAATGCACATTTTTGTTTTGTGTAGGTTTTATACTTATTTTAATAATCCTCCGTAATAAAATGCTTGGTACTATGTATCATGTTTATATTAATAATAATATTTAAATAAATTACCATACATATTTGCTATAATAAGATAGTTATATTTTAAATATTAGAACATAATTCTTCAAGCAAAATATTATAATTCATTAAATTGTATAGTCGGTTTTGATAAAAATAAATATTAATTCATTACCTTCAGAAATAAAAATAATATGGTGAAAAAATGTATTGATTGGCTGTACGGTGCATGTACTGTTTTTTTTAATTTCTATACACAATGGTGCATTTGCATTATTCATATTTACCATAGCTGTATTAGCATTAATAATGCAATATGAAATTTTCCATATTTCATGCAAAGAAACAAAAATTAAAACTAACGGTCACAGTTGCAAAAAACAATAGAAAGTGTCTCAAAACAGAGTGAAAAATAAAGAAAGTTTTTAACAGTTCTCGAAATAAATATATAAAAACTCAAAAACCGGAGACAGATGAAGTAATCTTTACTGAAAAAGAGATGAATATCTCTTGAAAGTTTATTTTGCAAACTTTCTTGCTAGACCTCTGGCGCCCCGTCTATATTGGAGCCCAATGTCTCCAGTTCAACGGTACAAAATCCCCAATGACACGGGGGGGGGGGGTNNNGGGGGGTACATAAACGCTACGGGCATTGAATAGCGGTGCATGGGGGAGGAAAAAGGAACGAAAAACAACTTCAAGGACACACTTGTATAATGTAAAAACTGTCAAAAGATGTATTTGACGAAATACACAGCTGGATATACATCTATATACACAGTGTGAATTCTCCTATATATTTTTCTGTATATACTGAGACTTTGTATATAATATAAAATTTATATCTTTTATATCTTATTCCCGTAGGGTGACCTTTGAAATTTTCGCTTTTGCTTAACGGGATTTTATGCTGACGTCATTGCTGCCAGATTACATGTTTCTTTATACGTGGTATTCTATATTTAATTTTGGTATTTATAATAACGAGTTGTTGCTATTTTTCTTTTCACTTATCGCCCGTATAATTAACATGTTTTTTTGCGTAACAAAATAAATACAAAACATGTATGTGGATTATAAAAAAAAACTTACAATAGAAAATGATTAACAATTTAACTATGAATCATGTTAAATAAATTTATAATTTAGTTGTACTATTATTACAAATTGTGTTGATTTTAAATTTGTAATAATGAAAGTATTCTAGATCAACTTATGATTTAAATATAACATTATTCTGACAAAGTGTCTGGAAGGTAAATTTTTAAACAGCTAACACTACTGTTGTTCTTGTCAGGTGTACCTGGTTCTGAATTGTGTTGCATAATCTTTGAAACCCACGTACGAAATCAGGAGAATGGTCGGTTTCTTTGTTACCGGGAAAAAAGGTTTGTACGCATCTGTCCGGACGAGCAGGTGGAATATATTCTACATTTAGCAGCTGAGCTGATAGCTCAACAATGAATTGTTAATAACATTACATTACATATATAAGCCGTAATCAATACAGTGAGCATTCAACATTCTTGATAATTCTACAGAAACTAACTCTAAATATGCATACACTCTGTGTAAAGGTTAATTAAAATGTGCCATTTAGAACGGTACAAACTTGGAAATGAAGCCTGAATAAATGTCTAATTAAGTATAAATTAAACAACGCCTGGAATGGACTTGCGGCAGAACTCTTCAAATGCCAGTGACGTAAGCATCCACGCGTGCAGCCCTTCAATTGAAAAAGTTAATTCTCAAACGTATTTGAATTTGAAACCCGGGCAAGTCAATGGTACATACAGATCTGTATCATATTTAATTTTCCAACCAAATTGTACTAAGGTTTCAAGGTAAAATATATATAGGAGAAATCATCATTATTTTCATATATTAAATGAACGCAACATTACTATCACAAAGGTATAAAAAAATGTTATTAATTTTATCATTAGAAATGGAACAAATTGATTTGAACTACCCATTGTATAAATAATGATATTTCCACTTATTGGTCAGAGATATGAAGTTAATTTCATTTCGATTAGTGGTAGATTATAATGAAAAAAAAAAACATAGTAATGAAATACAAACGTATAAATACACAGAGAGAAATGCGTCGTTTAAATCTAAAATATGATTACCACTGGATACATATCCGATGTATGAAATGTAATTACTTCCAATATTATTGAACATTACCGGGTATAATTACTGGAAGCAATATTAGCCGAGAGATTATTACAATATTCCTAGAATGTGGATAAACAAATTTTACAAGAAAACAAATTATCTACAAGTTGGAGTATTTTCCCAGGAAATAACCAATAGAACCTCATTTATTTTCGCTTTTTCTTTACTTTCCAATGGTGATAGCCTTGTAATTCATTTCTATATACGAAGTTTAACACTTTGACTGCCGTGTGTATACATTTTAATATACATCGTAGTGGGTCTTCCTTTTAGGAAAATCGGCTCGACAGTCAAAGTGTTAATAAATCGAATTGTTTCAATTGAATGGACTGATGAATATGATAAAAGAAAATAGTCGTGAACAGTCTGAATAACGATTTAAGTACCATATGCATGTGTGTGTGTGTGTGTGTGTGTACACTCGTCAAGCAACGTGGGATCCTTGGCCGAGAAACGTGTTTCATACATAATTCAACTCATACTCTGTATGTGGATCGCCTACGCTACACTCATAACTAAGCTGCCCACGTACCAATGCGTATAATGGCGCTACACAACCCGAACTGTTGGCAATGGGGGAGGGAGGGGGACACAGGCGAGGTAACACGAAGCAGGATGCCAGAACAACGTGGCGGCTGCCAACCTAACCTAACTTTCACAATATAACTACTACACAGCGTCTGATCGCTTACTTGTGTGTGTATGTTTGCAGCTTGTTTCAATAGCTCAAGGCCACGACGACCACAGAGATTCTTTTATCAATGTAACGAGAAGAAAAACACGTTAATTGTCTGGCCAGAAACATAGAAATGTTAATTTGACTTTTTCATACGACGATCGGAGCTTTTCGTTTTTGTCTGAAATGTCAACAACATTACTGTTGGTTTCTTTTGATGGAATGATTTCAATGTATAAATATATAATAGAGGCAAAATTTTGTTTTTATATTTAATATGAAAAATAAATATGGACAAAACTTCTGCGTCCAGTTGAAGATATTGTTACTTATAGTTTGTAGAAGAGACAGTTATGTCAGCATTAATTGTAGCACAACAGCTGAATTATTAATAATAAACACGTTATTTATATATCACTGAAATAATATAATCTGATGTCACATTTAACGAGCTGTTCATATTATTTACTAATATTTCTAGAAATCCAGCTTTTCGTTCAAGGTTTTTTTTCACACAAATACGGAACTGAATATTTTATTATAAAAGGTAACATTAGTTCACACGTGTCGTATATTATTTAGCTGTGTAAAAATGACTGTGTTCAGGCAAATAGTTGTTGACGCAGTGGTGTGTTATGTGTCCGTTCTGTATGTATGTTCCGAATGTATAGACGGGCACAGTGCACTGCAACTATTCAAGCTTTTACGACAAAGTTGGTCAGCAGTTTTATGCTGTTGTAAAATGCGGGAATAACATTTGGCTCGGTGCAAAATCGAACAGACTGTCACTATACGGGTATCATAAATATACACTAATCTCCTACAGAAACGTGTTGTAAATTGATCAGCATAGCTACAGCCAATATATATGGTCATAAATTACGTCATTCCGTAATCAGAATCGCTTTAAAAATACATACCGCAAAATGTTAAGTACCACATTTCGCAATCAAACAGGAAACAACATTTGTTAAATACTGCTGCATACATCATATGCATGATTGGCTAAATACATTCAAGGCCGTCACTGTTTAACACAACAACGAGATTACAAGAAAAAACATATTTTCAACCAGTAGTTTTAATAAATTAAATATATTCCTACTCCACACAGTCTATTATTTCTCATATATAAACATTTAACCTTCAATGACCTTCAAGAGAATAGACTGTCATGTTATTCATAATAAATTATTTAATTATTAACTATGTATCTACATAATAATATATACGCATCGATTAATTAATAATTCATGTGAATCAATAATGGTAATTATAATAATTATGTTTTTCTTGAGTTTACAAATAGATTCTATGTATATAATATTAACATACGTTCAAGTTTAATATAAACAGAAATTATATCGTTTGCTTTCAAAACAGAATATTTAAACATATGTATTTGTATAAAACACATTGAACTTTAGATAGCATTATTTGTCCGAACCGCTATTATCATATTTACATTTGAATTTCTGCGGTTTAAATATTTCAACAAAGGAGGTCATGATTTTATAGCATTAATAATTTATATTATATTCAACAAAACAAAAAACAAACTAATAACAATAAAACAATTTTTCGCTATCTTGATTTGAAGGTTAGTAGAAAAGTTTTTTTTTTTTAGAAAAACACACGAATGTAATTAAGTTTTTATGTTTTGCAAAGCTAAAAAAGTTAATTTAATTAAGGACAGTGGAAATAAATAGGTCTCTGTGATAAAATGACAAGTTCAAAGAACTGAAACACTAGCGTAATACGTAACGTTGGAAACGCATACATATATTTATCATAAATAGACCATTTTTTTCGCTTGCAACGTGGGTGAATACAATGTAACGTTACGCTACGTTTAACATTTGCGAAAACATTTAATTATGCAAAACAACGTAAACGTCTACGTCATAAACACGTTTTACTATACACGAAGTTAATTAATTGAAAAGAAAAAAGTGAAACAGTGAATTTATAGAAAAAATTGCGGTTTAATTAATACTTTATAGATAAAGGAGCATGTAAGAATTTTATCATTAAAATACGATGATTAACAAGTAGTAATATTAATTTAATGTTGCGATATCCGGTAGTAATAGAATAAAAAATACAGTATACGCTCGATAACGTGAAAAGAATAGTGTTCACTCTAACGGTTTCTTTACGTTAACAAGAGCCTAATTTGATGCTTAAAACAATATGATTCTATTGCACAATTAATACGTTACGCATATAAATACTTGTCTGTTATGAACAGCTTTTTTCCTCAGTTCATTTAGTAATTGAATGGAGTTACAATCAATTCACTTTCTTTTGATTATGATATGTGTTCACGTTATCAAAAATCGGTTTGTTCACGTTATACGGCCGTCAATGTTATGAAAACGATTGTTCACGTTATACGGCCATCAACGCTATGAAAATGTTTGTTTACGTTAGCCCGAATTTCCGTTATCCGGTGTTCACGGTATCGAACGTCTGCTGTAGTTTCAAAATTAAAAACGCTAATTTAAAATATTGCATTTTGTCATTTGATATAAATATATCACAATTAATTAATTCATGTCAACGCACTTCCGATTACGTGTACACTTCATCATACATATTCAAATACAATTATCTTTCAAAATTCTCTCCCCGTATATACGCTTATTGTACAAAAGCGCCGAGTTACAATAACATCAGCAGCCCCCTTTGATGAGTAAAGCTTCAAAACAGCCATTTGAAAAGAAGTAAAACTTTCCCCGTTCTATTGATTCAGTTTTCTCTGGGTATCACGACGTTGCGAACTTTTTAAACGACCTCAGTGCAAATTTTCCTCTTTTAAATTCCCCCGGGAGGGAGGGGGTACCGGGAAGCTCGGCGTACGTTTGATAAAGTTTTACTAGCGGGGAGAGGTTGGGTACTTACGGATTTTATCCCCTCCACCTCGTCACCCGCAACAGAAATGTTCGGCGGCGCGTTCTAGCATTCCATGGTAGTTTTGTTCAATTACTGTCTGTCAGCTTGCCGCTGTGATGGGGGGGGGGAGCTTGGCTTGCGGGACGTCGGTGCGGAGCGTCGCACACGAGCCAAGGAACAGTGGCGTAGGAAGGAGCGAGGGGCGGCGGCGGGGGGCAGTGAATGGATACATACTACTCGCTCTTTATCAAGGATGGGGAATCGACGAGGAAGTATAAGTCTGGCGGTAGATAGTAGCGACTGCTGCCGGCAGGGGGGATGCGGGAGGCAGCACAAGCGGCAGTGACTCAGCACCAGGGGGTCGTAACCATAGCAACACGACCACCGCAACAGCCTCTGTGTTTCTGCATCACATTGCTGCGGCGCGCGTGTCCTATGTTCTATCCTTGTTGCACGCGCAGACACTCACTCATCGCCCGCCGCTTAAAATTCACCGCCATTAAAACATTCACACACACACACACACATGCATGCGCGAGCGCAATGTTACAGTGCATAGAGGTATATGACTTTGGTTAAAGGAGAAATGTTTATTTAATGAGCGGCACGGATGGAAATTGAAATGAATTA
>JAGJTL010000054.1:3548414-3560872 GCA_022063505.1 Calosoma granatense
CGCAACAGCCTCTGTGTTTCTGCATCACATTGCTGTGGCGCGCGTTTCCTATGTTCTATCCTTGTTGCATGCGCAGGCACTCACTCATCGCCCGCCGCTTAAAATTCACCGCCATTAAAACATTCACACACACACACACACACACACACACATGCATGCGCGAGCGCAATGTTACAGTGCATAGAGGTATATGGCTTTGGTTAAAGGAGAAATGTTTATTTAATGAGCGGCACGGATGGAAATTGAAATGAATTATGATTACTTTCGTTGAAAAGTTTCATGAATGATATTCTACATTTAAGGTTAATAGTAGGTAATAGTCTTTCTTGTTCTTTGTCGCTAGCGGCGTTCATTCAAATTACATTTAATATTCTTTACCGGAGAATATTATTCGCGAAGACAAGGTCATTTGTGCAAACGGGAAAATATATATTTATATTAGGATATTAGCCAATAAAAATGTTGTACAAATGCTAAACAACTAGCAACTGCTTGTAAAATGTGTTTTTAATGAGTTATATTTGACAGAATCATTAATAATAACAGATTGGAACTAGATGTAGTTATATTGAATATGTGACTGCAAATATTTGTTATTTATCGCTATATAATTGTTTTATGCCCGGTTTCTCAGTCGAGGTTCAACTTAAATATTGGATTAAAACAAAAAATGGTTGTTTACTTGTTAAATAACATGAATGTTACTAAATCGATTCGATATTGTTTATTTTGATCCGAAATTTAAGTTGAACCTCGACTGACAAACCAGGCATCAATATTGTAGAACTCTGAAGTTCATTTGTAGCTCTATGCACTCTTGATTAATTGAGACAAGTGAGTTTTTATTTAAAACAAAACAAGTTAATATCTCTTTATAATGATATACATAACACAAAGGTTCACCTTTGACCTATCATCTAATTATTTGCTTTGTTACAAGCGGAGATAAAACAGTTATATACATGTATATATTTGTTATGTACATACATACACGTGTATGCAACGTATGTATTTATGTATGTGCAGTGAAATTATGCGCTTGGCTTTAAACATAGAATCGCGTAATGCTATGCTGTTTGCTTACGCTAATAATTTACGTTACTAACGGCAAACATTCTCGTCCTCGTGTGCGAATATAAATTAATGTAGATTAACACAAACGCACACATACATATAGTGAATACTCGACATAACGCCCGAATGTAAATGCATATTTTCATTTCAACGTTTGTAACAACAGCAGCACACCTAGATCATTGAATATAATGTTATTTAATGTTGTATATTTTCGGCCTAAATACATGGTAATCATTGCGTCATTGCTTTCGTCATGGTTCGTTTATAATATGAAACATATATACATACATTCAGTTGGATTATTACATACTTGCGTGTGCGTGTGTGTGTGTGTGTGCTTTATAATTTAGCATTAATATTTCCTAGAAACATGTCGCATTATGTGTGTAAAAATACTATTATATATGTTGCAATGGCTGCTGTAATTATATTTTGCGTAAAAAAATTCATTTAATTTTTACATACAATTATTAATTTTCCGCTCAATGAATTAAATTTTTACGTTGACCTATTTTTATTAAAATATTTATGTAATATTTAGGAACTCTCTTGCAATGAATAATAGTACAGAGTGTCGCCCGAAGCTCTATAATTATAGAAATATTGTAATTACTTCTTACCAATACATTTTAGAGCAAAAGTGTATTTGAAAAAGTTGTTTAGAATTAAAAACTGTATAATATGAAGCTATATTCAGTGCGCAAATATTTTGTATAACATATATTTCTGTGCTAGATCAGGTGTTTACAGTATATTATTCACAATAACTTTACAGTCACTTTGAAAACACGATTTACATGAAACTTATTTTACAAACACCTTTACTACATTTAATAATAAATGTAATATACAATATTAAATTTTCCGAATAGCAATATATATAACCTACAAATATATTCCACAATAAAGTATGTCTATTGATGTGCTATTTTCATATTTCTAAAATGACACGTGCGATATTTGCCAGAAGGATTTGATAAATAACAAACACTCGGAGTGCAGAGATGGAGGGTGAATGGAACAGCACAGAGAGGTGAGGAAGAGGAAAGAGGAAGAAAGCTGACTGGATTCTCTCAAATAACATCCACAATGCGAGATGATAAAATTCCGCGTTCCACCGGAGACCTTCAGGCACAGACACAGTGGTTTTCATTTTTAATATTCTCCCTCTCGCTCTCGCTCTCGCTCTCTTTCGCGTAGTTTCTTTTTATTCCGTTGATATGGAACACAAATAAACGGATATTTCAGCTAGGTTGACAACTAGCTTTATATTACATACCAGCATCCCGAGTACAAGTACTCACATACAATGTACAATGCTGCACCTGTCATATTCAAATGCAACTATCGCAAACAATTTTACAAACAGCTGCCGTACATACATATAACGTATCTACATACAAACATGCATGTACACGAGGTAAAAGTTAATTCAAATCATATCGAGTATTAAATAATGTAATTATATGTTATAACATCATACAGACAGGGAGATACGTATATATATATATATACTCAAATAACAGATACTATAAACTCATTAGAATAACTAACTGTACAAAAATTAACAGAAATTAATGTACCAATTAAAAATACCAAATATTTATGTAAATAATTTCCTGTTTCAATTTAGCAATGCTAATTTATGTATTACTAAATACATTCGCACTGTTTTATAACTGTATTTATTACTAGAGCAACAACGAAATATAAATTAGAAAATGAATATTTGTTCTCGTGTGTCGCTTTCAAATAATTTATTATATTTTCCCACGTACATACTTGATTCTAACATTGAAAACATTACGTGATTCAGATGGAAATAGTCCCGTGTTTTTCCCATGTAAGATCACACACACATACATGTAAATAAAGTACACTGTTACTGTAAATAGTTACACTATAAAATTACCAATTATAAAATAGAAGGTCAGTTACGGTTACCTATTATAATTAAGTTTTACTGTTCATTCAACCAATTAACTTTTACACAATATATTAGAATTACAAAACACAGTATCGTAGTAGTGTTTGAGAACAAATTAGAACGAAAAATAATCAGTAATCAATTAAAACGCATATCTATTGGTGAATAAAACTAATTGTGGTATATTTTTAAATGTGGTATAATTTCAAGATCAAATTATTATGAAAACAAATTATACTAGTGACCTAAATCGTTGACATTTTGGATTAATACGTTAGTTAAATTTGAAATATTTAAGTTATCTCAAGGTCATGTGAATTTCATAATACTTGTATGCAACACGTGTTGAAATGTTGATATTATTTATTTTTCCTATCCAGAGTACGCATGCTTTTTATTTAAAACAAAGTTTACAGTATATATTTGTAAGCATTCGTTGTTAAACTTTCTCTCGGCTGTGCCTTCTGAATTAATTATTTTATACAGTTGCAGAAAACTTGATCAAATCTTACTTGAAGTCTAGCAATATGTGTATCAAATTCCTAACGCTTCTGTTCCATTACAAGAACATATCATTGTCATTACTTGTTCGATCTGGTAGCAGATTAATAGTATTTTATACTCACGTTAATAAGTGTCATTTTACTGTCTACAATATACACACACACACATATAGTATAACCCATATATACACATATTTCCAAGTACAAGTATTTGTGTGGTTAAGAATGGTGATAGTGTTGTTATTGCTGTATTCTCTCTCTCTCTCTCTCTACATTACCGAGTGACAGGTCAAGGACGTAACTGGAGCCAGGCAAACACACTTGATATTCATTATTATACGGCAGGTGTTCCAACCGTTGACCGTCATCGTGTAAATTAAATCGAATAGAAAAAGGTCCCGCGTGTCTGGATTAACTTGGCAAACTCGGAACATGTCACGTCGGCAACTGAACATTCCAATTCGCAGAACAAATGACGGTCAGTCAGGTCGACGATGCTACACACTATATATACAGGGTGTATCAGGGGGGAGAGAGACAGAGCCAGTAGAGAGAGATAGAGATAGTGAAAGACAGAGAGAGAAATAGAAAGAGATAGAGAGAGAGAGAGACAGTGATGAGGATGAAATGAAAGGGGGAAGTAAATGACACATTAAAAGTTCCACGCACGTTATGGGGTTCTACAAAATAAGGGTTGGAACGATTTGGAAAGGGGAGCGAACGTAAATGATTCCATGGAATTCAGAAGTTTAATTAATCAAGTTCTTTTTTTTTCTGTCCGTAGCGTGTCGTATATAGCCAACAGTTTGTGCTACTAAATATAGTTTTAATATCACATAAATTACTACTACTAATTATGTACACAAATTGTATCCGTATGTAAATGCGATTAAAAATTAATGGTTTTGTAACAAGTATTTCCTGAGATGAATGCGATAGCGAAATTGTGTTATGTAAGGACAAGGCATTATAGAAATCTAGGACAACGCATGTTAATATTCTACGAAAATAATATGTTGTATTATTTACATAAAAACGCTAAATTTTATTTTATTTTATTTGGCAATGTTCGTTTCGTTTGGCATCAAAATGTCAAATATACGCCAACTATTTTCGATGGAATGCATTTGACCTAAATTTAAAAAAAAACACTAGTCATTCACGAGGTTATAAAAATTATGATATTTAATAATTCTCATATAGAAACAAACAGTTAAATATGTGCACGGATATTAGCGGTATTATGTGGTGATATGTTTAGAGAAAATTATTGTAAAATCAAGTTACTATATCCGCTACAGTTATGTGAGAACACAAAACCAGGCGATCCGCCGTGACAAGCAACATTTCACACGGTAACTATTTCTGAAGTGGTTTGCATTCCACAATAAACCTATAGAAGCCATACTTGTTGTAACAAGGTACCCGGCTGGTTTATCTTTTCAGATTCTTGGAGCTAAACAAAAAAGTTGTTTAAAGATACTAAAATACATGCTAATAGTTTCTAACGTGTAGATTTTATTTTCTGTACAAAAAAAAACGTTTAGCATAATAGAATTACTAACTTATTTATTTTACCGATGAAATTCAGAAGTTGATTAATCAAGATCAATGAAGATCAAGTCGGGAAATATTAAATTTCTTAGTACTAGACTCGTGAGTATACTAGTACATCACCTGTTGTACTGAATAAACATTACACGTTAATTTAATTAATACACAAGGTTAATGATACACTGAAGTCAACTCCGCAAGCGTAATATCAATTAAATTAGAATGACATTAAAAAATAGTCGCACATATGTGTATTATGTATATTACAGCGCACTTGTTGAGAATATGTGCTAGTACTTTTTCCCACATTTCAATTATATGCATATTTAGTGCACTATACATATAAATAATTGTCAGCATAGTTTAGAACAAGCCTGAAGGAGGTATATGCATAGTATGCAGACATACTTTACCAAACGGAGGCCATCCAGTTAGTTATGGGTAATTTATAGTGTGTTTAATATTCTAGAATTGAAGCAAAAGTGTTTGACTATCTAGGTCACTGATACCAGGCAGTATAAGCTGATTAATGTAATGAATAAATTAACCAACAGCAGCCTGGCTTAACGTGAATTCAAACAAAACGTTTGGTTATTGTTTTTGTTGTAAATTACGTTACTTGATTGCTTGAGTGCGCATCTGTGTGAAGTTTTGCAAATCAGTTTGAGAAAAACGATGCCATTGGAGGAATTATTCCTACGTTACCAACAATAATAACACAAACTTCAAAGCAATATAAAGCTTACACAGTCCGCCGTTAGAGCCCACTGGCACAAGAAATGCACATCAAGGCAACCTTAGATCCATGTGTACAGTTGTTATTGAAAGCACTGAATGTTTTGAAATTCGCTGTGCGGTTATTTATTTAATTCCATATTCCAGTGGGGGAAACAAATATTTGTGCTATTTTCTGTAAATATTCAATGAGAGGGTTTAATGTTTAGTTAATGGTGGTCTTGGTAGAAGACTACGTCGTAAGCAATTCTACAGTAAATGAGAATTAGAGGAGACATGTAATAAGACTATAAAGGTGAATATAGCGATAACACAGAGAGAGGTTTGTTATAACTGAAATAACAACACCAATTATTGTTCCATTTTCATTACAGTAAATATACAAGTATTTAATAGCGAAGCAAATATCAGTATTTACTAAAATCAGCACAAACTACAAATAAAATCCCATGCTGTATTTAATATAGGAAAAACAAGCAGAAATTTGTTAAAACGATACTAGAGTTTCCATCTAGTATCAAATACTTAAACTAGATTTAATCCTACTCTCAATTAGAATATAATAAGATTATCATTAGCAGTTCTTGACGCTAATTCGCTCGTGTTAAAAGTAGATCTAATACCTATTAAATGCTAATTATTTCCAATGAAATACACAATAGTATATGCAATTTAAATAGTGGGAAATTTTGACACTTATAACTTAGTACTGATGTTAGGAAATATTAACTTGAAACAGTTAAAAGTATAACTCTATAATCTACTTAATAAACCGCTTGCTGTGAGGATCTTCAGGAGTCTGTGTAATTATTTTGAAACAATGTATATATTACTACAATATAATGATGATCACAGTGACATTGTTGGTTTGCAAGAAAATATGTGCATTCCATTAGCGATGGCCAGTGTAGGACCTAAGTTACCTAAGCTTACTGCCTGCATATTAATTAGTATGCGCCCTGTTTACACTTGTCTGGAATGTTTGCAACCGCCTGCATTGCTTCCGGTTAAACCCTTTAACGTACAAACGCGACACGGTCACCAAATCAATTTAACATAACCAAACACACACTGTGTTATTGTACAGAGAAAGGATAGCGACGACAGGAATGTACCTGCATATTACGCTGTTGTGCAGTTACATAAAGTTTATACCGCAACCGGAACTACAAGCGGTTACAGTGGAATTTCCTAAATGTTCTTATACCAACACGCGGAGGACAATGTGGCAATATGCAGTTCTCACTTTAGTTGCTTATTTCACCGCAAGGAATATTTTTAAGTACAATATTAAGATATCACAAGTTAAATACGAAATATATTAAAAAAACTGGCTACAACATTTTTATTTACTGTATATTTTACTTACAGTGTAATAAAAATATATGCATACTACATCGTGCAGTAAATTTCACAGACCTTTAAATTATTTTACAACGGCATCTGTTCGGGAAAGTAAAGAATATAACGTTCTAGTAATTTAATATGATAATAAGTTAATTACAACTGTGTTTTAGTGTTAACAGATGTGATGTTAAATGTTTTATGACCTTGAATGACCTTCCACGTAATCATAAGTGTATCCACTTCTGAAGTGGGCTGAACCGAAATTAGGTTTTGGACCCCTATAGTACTTGAGAAACGTAATATATAGGCTTATACCTGGCTCACTAGATCCACTGAAGGAACCTCTTGTGTTGAGGAAATAGCCTGAACAGTTTCAAGGTCAGTTGGAGGTTGAAATGGGGTCTATTCTGCTTTAAAGACTTAAATCCTTCTTGTTATTACTGAATTATAAAGAGATTAGCTGTGTTCCAGGTAACCTAAAACAATTTGGATTCTCCTTCATAAAATATTCATTCTAGAAATTTGGAAATGAATTCTCAACGTATTTTTCCTTCTTCAAAATGTCATAAATTATTGTAATACTACGCTAAGGCAATGTCGTGTTCCTACGATTGATCTGTTGTTTTTGCAAACATTTATTCAATTATAGAACTGTAACAAACAAAAACTGTTACTTCGGTTCCAAAAACCGTAGAAGCCAGGGATGAATGGAATGAAAAGTAAACAGAATCATCTTTCAACTGGTGTTTTGTATTTGGCGACAGTTGAACTCATCCATTAGAAGTGTCAGTGCGTCGGGCGTTAATCATAACAAGCGTTCCGCGTTGTCATTAATTCTACTAGTGCACCCTTATACAAGAAGACAGACAGACAGACACTGGTAACCCCTATTATTACGGCACAGGGGTAGTTATGCAAATATAAGCATCACCAATGGGACTCCCAGTGACATTCATAAATACTACGCGCTCCCCACACACATGCATCACATAAACTCGTTGCTTTTTATTTTTAATATGTCTGGCTAGTGTTTCTAAGCCTTCCCTGTCGAAAATAAGGCCCAAAGTAGCAGGTGTTTTGCTTGTAATAGATACTTAAATTCGTGTAGACAAATTGGATAATTTATTATTTCCATGTAAACTACGTTTAAAAATAATCATGCGTGCATGACTTATTGCCATTAAAATAATATACATCAGAATAAAATTTAACAGAATCTGCAATAAGTACAGATAAAATCACTTTTAAATGCAATCAATTCAATTCTATTTTAGAATTAAATGACATAAAAAAAATACACGATGCATTTGACTTGATGAATGAAATCCATTGAGTGTAATTTAAATTTTAAATTAGGACTAAAAACGATTCATTCAACACTACGATCAGATATTTAAATTGACACACACACACACACACAGTACGAGTACTGTTTGATTTCGTTTTCAATTTCTGGCCAATGTATTCGTATGTAGTAGCTGAAACTGTACAG
Source organism: Calosoma granatense (assembly GCA_022063505.1). NCBI lineage: Eukaryota > Metazoa > Arthropoda > Insecta > Coleoptera > Carabidae > Calosoma > Calosoma granatense. The sequence goes on from JAGJTL010000054.1 coordinate 3,557,050, forward strand.
TCATGCAAAATGTTTAGTCTGCTGGCAACACCGTACAAAAGGCGTCTGCTAAATGATTAATGACTAAACATTTTTTTAACCATTTCATTGTGAGCTACAGTGGCGCCATGCGAGTCAACAATCAATCGAGAACCATTTGAAAGAAAGATTGTTTTTTGTTGTTGTTTAGTAGAATGGTTTGTGCTCGATGTGAATCATTATTGTAATTACTGAACGTGAATGATTGCACGTCTGGACTTGATAGTGAAATTTTATATACCGAACACAGCATTTTACAGGTTATTTTTTAAACGTGCGAATATTTTTTTCCCATTGCCTTTCAGTGAAAAAGTGTATTTGAAAACATTGATTAGAATTTAAAAATACATAATATGACGTTGTAATTATTTCTAAAATGCTTTTATAAATGTGTATACGTTTATTCAGTCTGTATTTAATGTGTATATGGAACATTGCCAGTTTGACAGACGCTATATAATTCAACGTTTAATTGCATTTACACGTTCACTTGTCACCGGTTGTGCTGTGACGCAATGTGAATTTTCCACACAAAATCAATGACATTTATAAATTGGCAACGATTCATTCGCATGGTAAAAATAAACGTGCAGATTTAAATTCTTAGTACAGAAGCCACATATACTAGGAAACACTTTAAAATAACAATGACGGCATCAGCAAACATCAAACTAGTGTTCGTTTTTTCAATGTATTATTTTTAGAATTATATAATAATATTTCTCGGAAGAATAATATCACGTAGGCGTGGATTGAAATATTTTATAAGTAATTATAACGTAGGTGTACGATTAAAAAAATTAATAATTATTCCTGGAAAACATAGATTAAGCCGTCATTTTCATTGGGAAAAAATATGTTTATTATTCTCTCTTTGAAATATAATAATAACTAGTTATATGAACTGCGAATTACATATAATATTAAACAATAGCACATACAATATAACGCAGCAAGATTTAATTTATTCCAATTTTGTATTAAATATTTTCTCTGTCCTTGCAAGCGTGCATAAAAAACCGACTGTATTACAAGCGATAGTCTAAAAAAAAGCTGATATAATCGCAATGTTTTTATTCAATATACATGACTCATTACTGGACCTAGATTCTATTTCTCAATTTACATACAATAGCAATTAAATTACAATTGCCATTAAGCAAGCAAAAAATAAACTATTGTCATGAATACCGCGCGCATATATGCTATGTCATTCCAGCAAAAAAAAATACAGAACATTATATTTGTCATTTATAATCCACACTTACACACATAGGAGATTAGAATATTCATTCATTTTAGCCTTGAACTGTAGTGGAATGTTAAAATAAACGTGTTAGGAAAAATGATGCGTATGTTGTCGTTTTTTTTTTATTTCAATGTAAATATGTCATGTGTTATCTGGTTTCCTTAAGGCCAAATATAAACATCGTTTCCTACTCCAGTTTCTAAAAATATCCCAGCCGGAATGGCATTCCCCTTCCAACAGTAAGCCCTGCCGAATTTACTCCCGGGGAAACTTCACCGTATTACGAGGGGAAGATCACGCGAAATCAATAAAAGATTCCATTTTCCTAGCCTTGTTATGGCCAAATACAGAAACTGTATCAAACAATCCGAAATGTATGTATTACTGTATGTTCTTTCAAGTGTATATCAAATACTGAATCTAATTTTACTTTAAAAGATTCGGTAGATGAATAAGTAACATTCTATCATTTCATGTCACAGAACTATTTAGAATATATTCTGTTATAAACAAATGGGTGATTAATAAAGATATCGTTCTATATCATTCGTGATTTAATTATGCCTACAATGCTGTGCTAGTACTAAACACATGGAATCTTGTCTCATCGAGTTGTCCTAGTTCGCGTCGTTGATACGAGAGCGAGAAACGAGTTCCTTGGGAGATTAAAAAGAAAGTAAAGAATTTATATAGAGCTCCAAATTGCTTCCTGACTAGATTAATCTATAGATGGCATAAGCTAGTTTAGTTTCTAGCAAGCTAATCAAATACACACACACACACACGCGGGGAGCAATGTGAATGGTGATTTCGCAAAAGGATATTCTGCTTGTGCCGGTTTATGAAGAAGTCTGCTTTCAAGACTGGCTTAGTCAGTTTTCTTTTAGAGCTGAAGAACACTATTGGCTTTACATTTAATGCCCTTTAGTAATACAGGGAATATTTTCTCATAATTGGAGAAATGATATTCTACACTTGGTCATTCATGGAATATGTATAGTATTTCTTTATTTATAAATATTGTTACAAAATGTTTTCCATGATTATTGTCACCAAAAAGCAACACAAATCTGAAGAATATACTTTAGTAAAAGTGTTTCAGTATTCAAGAACACCCGTGCTTGTCTTTAGATTCTCTTTACCGATAATAAGACAAACGCGAATGATGTAAAATTCAACGATGGCGTGCAGTTTTCTCTAATGACGCCAGTCCAATTTTCCTACATCAAAGGTTCACCTTTAAACTCAATTTTCTTCGAAAACCCTTGACATGCACGTGTTCTAGTTGATTTTTTTTTCAAATTTCTAAGATTACATCCGTCCATATTGTGTACGTTTTTAAGCTGACATTAATGTTGAGAATTCTAGAATCTTAAAAATCTTTGGAACAGAAAAATGTGAAATCAAATTCTATCGACTTGTTGTTCTAATGTCATGGCAATTTTTTATAAAATTAGGTTAATCGTTAAGCTTGCTAATTAATTGCCTTGTTTTCTCAATAAAATATACTGAGTCATAGTAATTTGATGGCAATTCATACATTTCATGGAAATTAAATAGAAAGACACGATATACTTTAGTATATATGAAAGTATACGCCTGACGCATATGCAAGTCAGAACTGGTCGAAGGGAAAAAAAATTAAAACGAACGATGACGGAAAGGGCGTTTGCTGGAATGTGTATTAACAGTGCGTGAGGGTCGTCCCGGGTCATGACATGTGTCTGTGTCGGTCATCCTACGGTCGATACGTCCACCTCTGACGGTTTCTTTTCCTTTGTGTCTCGGGAACAAAGGATTCAACACACACACACACTACAATTCATATATAACCTCTCCACCAGCTTCAGAAGTGTATTCGCTTTAGAACCAGTTCTGATGTCGATTTATTAAATCAGAACAGTAACTCAATAGTTTGAAATTTTCACAGAACAAACTTTACGAAAACTCTCACACGAGTTTCTGAATTTACTCCTGACATTTTCCGTTCTCTCCCAAGCGCTGAACACGAACTTTTGTTTATCTGAAGTTGGTACTTTGTTATGTTTCCCTACCAACGCGAAACGGTTTTGTTTTCATGGTAACAAAACTTTTTTTTCGGAGTAAATTAATTTCGCATGAAACACGATAGAAATTTAAAATGATAAAGGAGAATATATGAAAATATTATAATAACGATAGGATTAGCTGAATCTAACCTTTATATTTATATAATACTAAGATGATTTTTGACATAGTGTAAAAATATCTCGATTTTATTTAAATTATGACAGATGATAATGTGGATTAATTTATTATTTGATGATGTAGATGAAATTTTAGTTGAATGCGATTATTTCATGTCACAATAAATGATACATCAGATATGTCGGAAATTTAATTTAAATTTTAATATAAAACTACGCTATATTGATTACATTTTTACCGTACAGTTATAATAAATATGAAATCGTATATATTTATGTATTCATTTACATGATTTTTAGTTGATTAAATTTTATCTAGTTTTATTCGTTAATAATGTTTATTACATATAATTTTAATACTGAATGTAAT
>JAGJTL010000054.1:3560915-3571360 GCA_022063505.1 Calosoma granatense
TTTAAACAAGGCAAGACTTGTCCGTTTCTATAAAAACATATTGGAAGGCAAGAATGTAGAAACATTCTTGTTGTATTACCAAAGATGGTATTTAATGGAGAGATGATGCGTGTTGGCCTGTTCCTTGTTCATGTGTAATACGAATCAAGTAGTATTATGTCACATGTGAACTGGTATACAAATTCCTTTTATCCCTCCTATAATATATAATTTCCTTAGTAACACTTTGACTGCCGTGTGTATATATTTGGATACACATCATAGTAGGTCTTCCTTTTAATGAAAATTGGCTCGACACTTAAAATTTAACCTCTACACTCAATTGATAAAACACTACATGTATTTACATCTTTCACAAATGACTACCTCTTCTATGATTTGAAAAATCGAGAGATTACTACAGTAGAATTCACATGAAATGTAACACAGAAAATAACGTACAAGGAAGAACTAATAAAACCAGTGTGGAAATGTAATGAGAATTCCATGAAATCCTGTGCTTGTGATTCATGAGGCATAAAAATAAACAAATCAATAGAAGAGGACGCGCGGCACGCGGCTTCGTGACGTTCGTATTTGGTGTGTGGGTGCGCACGACTGTTGTCGGTAATCCCCCCGACGATCACGTATTTCAGTTTGTCGTGGAATAAGATTTTCAGCAATTACTCGTAATTGGATTCGTCCACAGACCGGGGGGGGTGGGGGGTGGATAGTTTGTGTGAGTGTGTCGAGTTGTTCTCTGCCCAATTTGTTGGCATAATAAAAGGTCATTACTGGCTCTCTCTCTCTCTCTCACACACACACACGTGTATAAATCCTCAAGGGTAGAAGGACTTGTTATTCCGGCTACAGACAGGACAGGTGCGTGCCCCACCCTAACATACCTTACGCCTCGTCGAATGTTTCAAAACAGCTGTGCACCAGGGGCGCAACCAGAAAATTATTATGAAGGGCAATTTTAGTTTTTTACTTTTTTATACACGGTACAAGGAACTATAGGAATGATGAAAAATATTGATTGTGAGATTTGGAAGGAAATACACGTTTTTTAATGTTAGCAAAACACGAATGAAAATTTATTTAAATTATAATGACATATTTGTAAAAAAAAGTAGAAAACCCAGTCAAGTAATACAAGATTTGTTTATAAATATTTGTAAATAAACATAAATTATCTTTTTGAGTTACGCTCATAAATGCGAGCATCTATTGAGCCTATAATTTATTTGCTGAAATTATTAATGAGATACGATTATTCAAATAGCTTTCATAGAACATACATAAAAAATTAAGGTGCTTCATTACTTTCTTATACACAGTACAAGGAAGTATTTTTTATTTAGCAAATATACAAAACAGTACTGGTTTTCTATTTGTTTCACTATAAGCTGTGCAAGATTAGTGGATATTAATGTAATATTTCAGGAAATGTTGTGTTCCCTTCCGTTATTAATGGTCTGTGTACATAGTGCCATAGGAACTTCAGGGATACATGTAGAATTAGAAATTCAACGTTGAGAAGATGCAAAGTTCGTGCACTCACACACACAAACACACACACACACAGGATAGAATCTGTACGTTGCAATTACGATATGTCAATTCTATTTCAAGCAAACACACAGCGGACCATGACGCCTCAACTCACAATTCTTAGATATAATACATCCATATAAGCTAAAGTAATAACTAGTCAAATGTTCTCAGAATACTACCACGTTACGTTTACTGAAATTATACATTTATATAATTTTTTTTCCATTATAAAATATGTCACAACTTTTTACACATTATACACGTAGTTAAAGAAAATATAAAATAAATATTTCATTTTACACGGCTGATATGATCAGTGAACTTTTGTCTGCAGCGCGTGACATTCGTTAAAAAAAACCTTGCTATTCCTTTGAACACATTTCAACATGTTGGAATTTCTCGATATTTTCTCATCCATCTAAGTGTAATTCATGTCTGTCTGTCTGGTTGGTTGGCTGTGTAGGTATTGTATTGAACAATAACAAGTTTCTCCCGAGTTTTAGAAGAGATTGAAGCGCGCAGCGTGACGTTCCTGATTACATCTGTCTTCAACGGTGGTAACCTTGGCTTACTGATGACGGTAGGTAATGCTTGTACGCTATAATACAATACAGCACTCATCTCTCTGTCTCTCCCTGTTTCTCTGTCTCTCTCTCTCTCTCTCTGTCTTTATCTCCCTCTCTCTGTCTCTCTCTTCCCAACATCAACAGCAACTATCAACCGCTAACATTTAGTGATTTATTTTCTGCCTGAATGTTCCTAAAACCATTCCCCATTGTACAACTGCACGGTCAGTGGCGTCTATTCCACCGTTCTATTCACGCTTTAATTGCGTGCCTAATTGAATGTTTCGCTTCAGTTGGCGAAATTGCAACAACTTTTCGCTCCATGTAACAGAGTGTGGTAAAACATTCCACATAATAAAGAACGTTCAATATGGACAAAAACTCGATGAACTAATGATGTCCCGACTGTTGTTTCTGTTGTAAATATAAACTGTTTTAATAATATTACTGTCGTAACGGATCAAAGCACGTTAACACTTTGTAATGTTTACACACTGCGTTAGAAAGGTAAGGTGATGTTTGTGCTCCGTAATGACATAAATAAACAACACGCACACACAGCGTACAGCATGCAGTATAGTGCGACGCAAAGGGTTCAACGTTTCCGCATATTTATAAACTTGTGTTGCCTTTGTGTCGTCTGGCACAGGGTTGCCAACTGTGGCAGCACATATAGATACACTGTTTAGATAGAGAAGATGTCCACGGGAGATTTGTCCGTTTTGTATAGGCGAGTCAGTGGAAAATACGTACGATTGATGCATGTGAATTTGTAGACTGCCGTTTGGCCAACAGCCAACAATAACAGCACGGGGTGGGGGAATAGCGAGGGGCCCGGGTAGGGGGCGAGAAATTGTTGCAGTCATGCACCGAATTAACTGGCCATTGCTGTCTGCCAACGTGGGGACCATTAGAGAGCGACCATTTTACATTAATCGTCGTTGCCGTCCGAATAAAAATGGCATCGCTATACGACCTTGATGTTATTTCGTGTGTGTGGTTCATTTTTAATAGATACAGAGCAATGCCCATATAATACAATGTATATGTGTGTTAGTAAAAAAACGAGTGTTGTTCAATAAATGGTTTACAATTTCCGGATAGCTAGACAAAAACAAATTCACCTGTCTCGTTAATTTAAACAAATAGCATTTGTGATGTGGAATTCTAATGGATGTTACAGTACAGTAACAAATGTGTCGAATAAATGTTAATTCAATTTTACTACAAATGCATTTCTATACTATCTGTAAAAATATATAAACTAAAGTATTAGTTTTTAAAATGTTTTTAATGAACATTGTAAATAAATTTCAAAAGAAAAGTTACACAGAGATCTGGGCAGTCATTATGTTCAGTTGTTTAGCAGTGTTCATGAACCAGGAACATAACAATGTCGTTATGAATAGCTACACGAAATGTCGATATCTAGGCTTGTTGTGAGAGTTACGAGACACGTGGCGTATTAATGTAGCCGATTGTTATTCGAAGATTAAACGGTAACCAATTCCAGTACTAAATGGCACGCGCAAACAATTTGCAAATCCTCTTAGGATTTAATGAAACAAAGTGCATCAATAAAAAACAACTTGAATGTTTCATTTAATTTACGTGAGGAAACTGTACAGAGAGACAGAGAGAGCTGTGTCATCATTATGGTTTCGAATCGAACAGATAAGAAAAAATTTGGTTGATTAAATTTTATTTTGACTGCCGTGTGTATACATTTGGATACACATCATAGTGGGTTGTCCCTTTACGAAAATCGGCACGACAGTCAAAGTCTTCCAAGATATAAACTATCCTAGAAAACTTGACTATAAGACAATACTCCTTTTCAAAGTAGTTTATAGTTGCAAGCAAAAAACCTCACTATATATTCGGGTGTACACAATTCAGTTTATCGCATTTAATTTAACAGAATTGAAGCGAAATTACTTACAATATTACTCTATATCCCAGTTACCCGGTGCTAGCACAAATTATATTTACCCATACATACATAAGACAATATTGTCGCAATATATATACACAGTGAGCCAAAAAACGGACCAATTTTAAAGCCTTATAACTCTAGAATGGAGAAAGATATTTCGATGAGCAAAGTTTTAAATTAAAACTTATATAATTGACTTTAATAAGGCATGTCATACATATATATTTGTTTCAGTTAATACTATTCAAAATGGACATTTCAAAAAACCAATTCCGGACCTAATTTCTGTTAAATAAAATGTGTCTACAGTTAGGAAGAATGACAATTAGTAGTTTTACACAAGCATTAGAAATTAACTAATTGATTCATGAGATCAGTGTGTTGCAGTTATGTACTTTGCTCTCTGTGTAACACTTCGTGCTTATAAACTAGCAAACTAAATTACAGATTCATTGAAGCAACACACCTACTGGATCGTATTTAACAAGATGTAATCAACATGCGCACGCGCTGTCGGCAACTTTGCAAACTACTCGGCAAAGTGTTAACAATAACAGGAATGTACCGAAACGAACAATGTATACAGCCCTCGGCGGTGGCGAGGGTGAGGGGAGAGAGAGTTGTTATTGCAACTAGTTTAATACAGAGAGTCATACTGTACATTCCCCGGGAACAATTGCAGTTTATAAATCATCTCATATCATGTAGGTACATTACTTTGATTAAAAATTAAATTAGTTCATATGTAGATTTTGTAAATTCATGAAATAATTGGTTTTATAAATAAATCATACGGGAATTAAACATTATATGTTTAAACTTTGGTTTTAAGAAGAAGAGCAGGTTATTTGAATAATATCCATTCGACTGAGTTCGCGCGAACGACTGTTGAAATATATACAAATTTAAGAATGTTTATTTATTCATACGTTCAATATATGTAAAGTTAATTAGACTATTGTACATTCGGTACAGACTCAAAAAATAAACGAGAAATTTTTGTTGATATAGAAAATTATCTTCAATATTGTCAATTTAAATTAGCTGTGTTGAAAATAGTAAAAATTATATATATTTATATTGAAAACATGTATATAAAAATGTAGGTTTTTTTTCTTGTCCAACAATCACAATAATTTATTTAGTTTAGATTACAAATATTTGTATGTAGTTACAACGTTCATTAAAATATTTTAGAACCATCAAATACACATAAAACCAATGAAAATTTCCTAAAACGATACTAACGTCCCCATCTATGTGCAATCACTTCAACTACATTTAATCCTACCCTTCAATTAGTTTTGATGGGATTATCATTAGCAGTTCTTTACCTGAATTCGTTCGTATTACAGTTCGTTTCAAGATATAGTAAACTGACTGTGACAGGAGCAACACAGCGGGCTATTAGTAGAAGATTAACCTCAAGGTACAAAATGCTTAAAAGAACAGCGGATGTATTGCGGAAATTTTTACTTGTATTGCTATTTAATTACACAAATACTTTTGTTATTTTTTCAGCAAAGGGCATTAAAATATTTCTTTGAATACCAGCCCTACTAGTTGTGAATGGCCCTGCTTGCTGGGGAACGGTTCTAGCCCGGATATTAAGAAATCAAGTAGATTCACAATATCCTAGAATACACTATGAAAATAAAACTAACTGCCAATTATTTCCTATGAAATATATAGTGACAAATACACTGAAAATGTGCTGAATATTTCACTTAAAAGTTGTATTTGTTCACGATATTACATTGAACAATATAGCCACTGATGTATTTCAGTGAATCAACGTTCTTTATAAAGTAAAATATTTTATAATTAAATATAAATTTAATACAGACATCAGTATAGTGAAGAATTAAATACAAAATGTCATTTCATCCCTTTATTCTCATAGGGATAGTCCTTTGTCGGTATTGCCCTATCAGACAGTTCAACAAATCAGCCTGGAAACCCGGTACGTAACGATATTGAACCCATAAATACACTTATATGTATAGCGAATGAATATTCCATCGATAATACGCTCATCGCAGAACACATTCCCGCGGCTGATTTTTTACAATTATCAATATTACTCGATATTTCAATGCATTGCAATCAGACATATGCACTGGCGAACTGGCCGCAGAGAATAACAAATATCAATCAGCGTGTGAATTCATTTCAATACTAAATAATGATACTTGCACGTGCAGTTATTAAATATATTTATATATTAAAAAGTGGACAGTGGTTGCCTGGTTTCTCAGTCGAGGTTCAACTTAAATCTCAACCGAGAAACCGGGCATAAATAGTGAATAGTTATACATTTATTCATAGTGCTTTGATCTCTTATGTTTTACTTAAAAATCATAAAGAATTCATTTAGTAATCTGCCATCACTTACTTTGTAATATATAAATATATATTAACAATAATTAAATGCACAAAACGAATAATTTCCTAATATAATATACTCGTAATGCCTACTATAAGTACTTTATTAATTCTTAGATATTTATTCTGAATATTTACAACACCGCAGCTAAGTCAGATGTCCTTGTAAAATCAGAATGCATATAAAAATCGCACTACTACATTTCGTAGTATTGTTACAGCTGCAGAAATCCACGAAAATTGATGTTACTGAGAATATATGTTATCCGCTGGTGTACATTTAAAAGTAGAATTTATTGCGGCATCCGTGAGTCTGATGTATGAGTAGTCTTGAACACGGAACCTGTTCGCAACTTTCTCAATCCAGTATCATTGCGTCATTCGCGGTGTTGTAAATAAAACCGAACACAAATAGTGAAGTTTATTTTCTTTTCTCCAGATTGACCTACACGTTCTGAACAAACTGTGATAATTCGTACAAGGCTTTTCTCTCTATAACCTTTGACTCAAAACAACATCGCATCACGCCAAGCCAGAAAATGCCTCGTGACATTGAATTTAATATGTATAAGTTCAGCATTTTACGACCTGCGTCGATAACGTCATCTATAAAATGTTTTATATATCAGCTATTAAAGTTATATTAAATAATATACATATACGAGACACGTGTTCATTTCACAAAACAATTAAAACCAACATATGTTAAAGTACTTTAACTTGTTTCGCTCTATAAATCAACCATAAATATGACGAAATCTACAATCAATAATGACGCAATTTTATTTCAAATACGATTACGAAAAAACATTATAAATGGTTAATAAAACAGCAATAAAATCTGTAACGCATAAACAAATAACTATATTATGACTAATATGTATCTCGCATATCAATTAAATATTAATTTCAAGGTTAAAATATAAATAAAACACTGCAAAAAACTGTACACTGTAAATTAATCGCTTGTTTTATTTTAAATGAATGGAGCGAAAAAAGTGTGGTATTTAAATTTGTTTAAACTTACCGTAACATGATGCAAGGTTATAATTATTATTAATTTTCTTGTGTTTTATAAAAAAACCATTATACAGTATAATTTGTTATTTAACTATAATCCTGGAATTTAACCGGATATGCTATAAAAACAAATTAATTTTTGGTCCATTTTAGTTTTTGTCGTTTACGTCATTTACAGAACATGCGCAGTAATTCTTTATGTATAAATGTTTTATGTGGGGAATGATTGTGAAAAATAAAGGATCTGTTACCCGCAATAACAGGAAAGGTGTGACGTTATGTACCTGTATGTATGTTGTAAATATATAAAAAACTTGTGCAACTAATTATTATTATTAGTAATTAAATTCAAATAAATACATCTGTGATTAATTCCTGTTATGGACGTTTGAAATTATATTAAATTTTGTTTATTTATAATTAATAAATTTCAGCCTTTTAGTTCCTAATTGTATGCCTGTAAATTTATATATTCAAATATTAAACGTAGGGTTTTTAGAGAAATGATGTAGAAAAACTATCACCATGTTTAGAACGGAGTAGATCGCCATCTACCACACATACTAACACTGTTACGTGACCTTGCTAGTTGCAAATCTATCGAGATATTTACCGTAACTCGTGCAAGTAAACGCGCATGTTACGTGTGTGCACACGTGCGCGTTTATTTGATCGATACCATTGCCTTTGGTCGACCGGAAGTCCCCTCCCCCGCACCATGCACGTTTCCAACCGTTTCAATCCTGTGTCCGATGTGTGTGTGTCAATAGCGGACTGAATAGTACTGTCACATTTAAACAAGAATACAAAAGCAACCCTGATCGAGATATATCTCCTCCACACTGATTCTATATGTATGTAGGCATTTGAAACATAGCGGAAATGTACATAAATAAAATATAAAACAGACAAGGCTTCGCGTAGACGGTGTGCGTGTGTGTCATTCTTGTTTTTAAACTTGTGATGAAAATGGAATAAATTTCAGAATAGAGAGGATGCGATACGATTGTACCCACGGTAATATTTTATCAAGAATAATAATTAAACTAAATATCTCTAGACTGATAAATATTAATTTATAAACGATAAAATGTCAATAAAACCATACCTAAAGGGTAAGTCATTTGAATTTCATGTTTCTATATTTGAAAATACATATTAAACTATCCAAAATTTAATAAGATTTCCTAAAATACAAAGAAAGTGTGATAGCAGTATATTAACAACGTTCAGTAGTTCCTAGACTTCAGACTAGAGCAAATAATGGCGCCACAGTATATACTAAAATCCTATTTATTTACTAATTTCTATATGTCCTTTTATACACCATATCTATATATTATGTTCTTTATAATATGTATAACATGTAGTAAATAGCTATAGAAACATCTACACACACTAATGGCTCTGTTTACGTAGTATCATCTCTATTCAACACTGACTCCGTAATACAACCCTGTATCTGTCTTTCTCTGCGTAACTCTAACCTTACAATTCAGTAAGATAAATGACGACGGGTCGTAGAACGAAGATGGCTCCGCCCACACAGCGTCGACTTCAACCACTCTCAGAGCAAGTGACGTAAATGCCGAGAAAAAAATGACAAACGATTCATGTTCACGAGAAATATGAGCACTTCTGGATATCACAGGCTTCAATTATGAAACTAATATATCAAAACGTACAAGATGTAAGAATTTTGCCTGGATTTTATGACCTTATATACAGGATGTTGCAAGAAAAAACCGAACATAATATTTTACATATTATTTTTGAAATGTGCGAATATTTTGTCTGCATTCTACAAAGTAATTTAGATAAAACAACCTATTGTTTAAATATTAACTTGAATTTTACTACTGAGTATTATTAGTTTAAAATAACGTTTAATGTGATAACAATGTCCCATAATCATTGATGATACAATTGGCTAATATATATTTAATGTTAGACACCGCACGTGTGTCAACCGAACACGCTTCAACTAAATTATTAATTGCAAGAGGCGACTTGTGCCTGGCACAGGGCGACACCAGTACGGCCTTCCGTACATTTTTCAACATTTTTTAGATAACATATGTGTGTGTGAGGGGCGTCTGCCGGAAACATATACATTTTTTTATCAACACTCGTTTAAAAACGATTTGTAAACGTAATAACATGTATATCAGAGGTCAGTGTGTACAAAAATAATAAAAAATAAATAACATTACATCTCAAAGAAACGGAAAATAATTATTGTTAAAATTTATGCATTTCGTACATCTTTTCAATTAGTTCATTAATTTCTCTCCATTGGCAGTTTTTAATGAATCACTTCAAAGATAAAGAAAAAGTTCAGAAATTTATTTTCAAGAATGTATAATAACTAATAAAAAACTAACAGTACATCGATTGTGATTTAGTACGCCGTTAAACAATAAAATATTCTTACTCATAAGTAAACATTTTTTACAATACATGCTATTGTGTGTAAAATCATTAATCATTCATAATCGGCATGTATAAATTACATACGCAGTAAATAAATGAATAATCAATAATAATAACATGTTCAACATGACGCGAGTACATACATACGATTCCATTCCGTGAAGGTCATTCAAGGTTAAACGAGTATATGTTGTTATCAAAGTGTAATTACACTACGTAAATAAAATAAACATAGCGTAATTTAAATAGTAAACGTCATGTCATTACATGTTATGTTATTTACTTTAATCACATGATGTCATTAGATGTTAATAGCAATTCGCTAGAAAAATAAACTGACATTCAATAAAGAATTATTTGTACAACCGTTGTGATAAGAAGTGTTTAGCAAACAATTACACACATGTGTGTTTATTTTCACGTATTTCTCTAGTATTTAGTGTTATCTTTTGTAACTAAATAATCTGGTAAAAATAGACATACGATTATCACTTGTATGTTTGTCTAGTGTCAACCAAAATATGTAGAGTTTATTTGTCCACTAATGAGCACAAAAATTTACTTCAATA
>JAGJTL010000054.1:3578458-3593325 GCA_022063505.1 Calosoma granatense
ACTCCTCTTTAAAACAAAAACAAAAGTCAAATTAGCATAGTTGTTTACTTTACGGCGGAACTGTATAGTTGCTTGGCAGCAAATTACCGAACAGAAACCACATTATAAATGAAAATAAAACTCTCCGGCATCGTGTCTGCCCTCGGGTGAGGGAGTCAGCGAGCAGCAGCCAGGGGAAAATCCAATAATGTCAGAGCGCCAGGGGTCTCCGCAGTGTTGCACACGCCAAGTGTTCAAGGTCAACGCAAAGTCAGCACACGATCCATCGAAAACTAATAAGGCTTATGTAAGCGTGTAATTAAACAGGGCACAAAAAAAAACTTCCCGGAGCAAATAGCGTGCAAAAAAAGTGAAAATGCCCTGAATAATCTTTCAAGTGGTAACACGCATACACACACGCGCGCGCTGTGGACGACAAAATGACACGCACACGTGTACAGAGATGGATTTATAAAGAAACTAACAGGTGCAAAATTGATACTGGACCCACCGCTAGCTATCTTGGAGCACAAAGAAATCTTTCAGAAAGAAGATTTAAAATATTTTGAAAAGAACAAATCATGGATGCAAAATACGGTTTTTTACTGTAAAACTTGTATTAAAATTTTTTTTTGTTCTTAATTTGTTTTAAAATATTTGGTCTACTTTTAATAAATCAGATTAATATACATGTTGTAGTTTCATTGTGAAATACGTCTTTTCATGAAGAGCCTAGGCATTTGGTACCATACCCTAGTAACATTGTATAGGTGGTTACACACCCTTACCCTACCCCACTATCTTCATCACGAATATAATATACCCTATTGAGATGCCTGCATGAATAGCCTAGGCTCTTCATGAATAGACGTATGTTGCAATGAGACTACGACATGCTACTAAATAAATATTGATAAAATAATAATAAAATGCCTTTAAAATTTTTAGTTTCTTAGTCACGCTCTTGATTTCATTCCTTTACCAAATTTATCAACACGAAAATTCATTATCACTCTAATTTTTCCTACAATTTCCAATTAAGCTCTGT
This sequence comes from Calosoma granatense, assembly GCA_022063505.1. NCBI lineage: Eukaryota > Metazoa > Arthropoda > Insecta > Coleoptera > Carabidae > Calosoma > Calosoma granatense. Next base: position 3,579,486 of record JAGJTL010000054.1, read on the forward strand.
CCACATTAGCCATTCTTTAATACATATATGTATATAAATATGATTCTATATATAAGCTTGTTTTCATTTCACGTCCATATATGTAAGAAATATTTTACAATTCACGGAGCGTAAAAGTCAAACTCGACCAGACTGCCGACATTTAAACACGACCGACGCTTGATGCTGTTTACGGAACCGACACACGTTCCAGCAAGACCGGAACGCAATGAGGTTAAAGTGATGACGCGCTACAGTTCTCCGCTATTTCACCCAAAGAACACTTGCGGAACGCACGTCTGGATCTGAGAGTTTGCGCTATACAACGTCCCCGGGCCCCGGGAATGTAAGCAGGATTCGCACTACCGAGATCAGACAGTTTTCCTGACTTGATGATTTCATTATTGAAAAGGTCACAGACGGAGAGAGCACGCGCGTCATCAACTGTGAACGCCATTTATTACATCGACATGCCGCACTAATTATCATACCGATGTAATGGCCGCGCAGGTGCACCTGGTGCGCGCGTGCGCAATATTCAATTACCCCTTAAATACATTGCCAGGCACCGTATATCCCTGAAGTGAATCAATTACAACCGTTCTCAAGTACTTCGTTCACTTTTCTATTTGTAAAGAAATTTCTAATAAACTTGTTCAATGGGTTTATGCTTTAAACGGGTGTAGTTTATAATACAGAGTATGAAATACAGATGTTTAAGTACTTGATTTCAAGTAGAATTTGTTTCTACTGATATTTAGGTTTGTTTGAGTTAAATTAAATGTAAATAAATTGAAACAGGAACTGGGTATGAATTTGTTTATGCTTAGACAGATGTTTGAGTTAACGCCATGGTGAGGATGCCATCGAACGATCCGTCGTACTTTAACTTTGTAATTAATTACGTTCCCAGGATAGCAGCAACTTTTGCCACGGCTCCGAGGCAGAACGTAATCAGCATCATGGCCCCAGGGTTGAACACGGACGCGGGGGCCGGGCGCTGCATTAAAAGTTTGTCCACACCAAATTGGGAAACTTTCCGAACACGATTAATGTTTGAGATGTAATCGTTTCACTGTTTCTCTATTCGTTGCGACAATCCAGATACAATAGCCATTTGTTAGTTGGCCAAATATACTTCATACATATGTATGTATATTGTCAGTGAAAATATTCCATTGATCAACATTGCCAAGCAAATGTGCTATTACTGCATATATGTGCGCATCTATTAATATACACTTGCATTAGAAGATTGGTTATTGGTAAACAAAGACAAAAATGTTTAGTGTAGGTATATTAATCAAATTATACACAGCGAGCAGATGTAACGTGATACACAAACTAAATGACACAGCAACAATAGATATGGCCGCAACATGAGGTGACCGGGCAGTTGTACGTCTAGCAGCATATGCAAAAAACACACTACACACACACACACACACACACACACACTGTATAACAAACTGGTTCCACGGACAACAAAAAACGAACCCGGCCGCAGGCTGGAGACTGGTATGAATCAAGTGAAATGCCCGTAGCAAGAGAGAAATGGAACACGTTTATTTTAAATACACATAAAGCGTGAAGCGATGTAGATATTTTATAGCAGTATAGGCTATATGTCATATGCAGTGTAGTGGTAATCCATTATGCTGAGTAAATCGCCAATTTCGTACAAGCTGTCTTAGATATTCCACACACACACACACACAGATGTAGTACCCTATACCCTTACTTTGTTATTATATGAGGTCTAACAACTCCCCATCACCCTTCAAACACCAGTATCACCCCAGGGGGTACTTACATTTAGTACGTAGCAGATTCCAATACCGAAACACTACACACAAATAGTACATGTATATACACCGTAACACAGCGCACCTACCACTCAAAACTGCACTCAACACAAAAACGTGACGATACAGCAGACATGTTGTTGTAGTTGACGGGATAGTTTATTCGTGTATGTTGCACCCAGAGAGCGACACACAGACACACACGCACACACCTGGACCTAACGATGATGACAAAGATCAAGGCGACGGATGATTCACACTGAATTACTACTACAGCCAGGTACATACATATAGAACGAACCTTTTGCTTGAAACAAAGAACTCGTGGAACAAGCTCACCGCTTGTCTGGGGTGCAGTGCAGAATGCGCGGCAGGGCGACCCGGGGCTCGGCACGGCGCGGTTGCACACGCGCAAACAGGCTACAGACCGGTCCGTGCATGTTATAATCTTTCTCTCTGTGATGCGACAATACACCAGCAAGCAACATGCATGTGTATATGTATGTATAAACATACAGAGCAGAGGAGTTTGTATATGCAAAGAGAACGAGAGGCAATATTGCTTATTAAACGAGCTGAAATTATTTATCTTATACAAAGTTTGTGTAACAGTGAATTTATTACATTATTTTTGAACATGAATGAAAGATGAAATGAGAGTGTGTGCTGTGTTTAGTGGATTTAGTAGTTCATTTTTAATAACGGAATAAACAGGGACAATGGATTGAATGTGACACGTTCACACACAGCTGCATAGCGCTGTGTTTATCCCACCACTCGACTGGATATTGATTCTGCCGCCATGAACAGGGAAACATTAAACCTTGTCGGACATTGAGAATAATGTGTTGTGGGCAACTTGTTCCCCGTCCGCTTGCCCGCGCGCACACGATGGGGCAGAAACAAACGTAAAAGACCTGGTTATACCTCAACTACTCGGGCAAGTCTGCTATTTGCTATTTTCTACAAAGAGACACACCAGCCACACAAAGCAATGTAGCATAACTCTGCGCTCAACTGAATGATGAATAGTACTACATCATTTTGAATAGCAGGAGTGTTATCAGATGACGTTTGCTGTGCAAGATATAAGCGAGAAACGAAACTATATTCATCTCTGTGAATATCTGCACATGAATTATTGAAATGTTAGAGTTTATATAAGACAATTTAAAAATGCTGTAATTTACATTCAAACTTCAACAAAAAATAAAATAATTTAATGACAGAAAATAAGTGAAATATTGAATAAGGAAATGTTTATTTTGAGTGTCGAGGGGAATTTTCTGGGTCTGACCTTGAACTAACTGGACGCCATTACTCAGCTACAAAGCATTTACGTATTAAGTCTCCCTAATCCAGATATATTTCCCCATAATTAATTATCAACACGACATTTTGCATGTGGCATTAGCATATAACGGCATGATACATAAACGTTTACTCATTTCAATGGCATTCTAGAATGTTTCATTATGTTGCTTAAAATTTGTTAGTTCCATTATTTTTCATAAGAATAATAGTATAGTATGTTTCAAAATAATTGCACATTGACTTGAATTCATAATGAGTGGGCCCCACCCATTACAGCGAGATATTTTGTTACTTCAGGATGGTATTACTGAAATGTTAAGGAAGAATTAGCGGTATATTTACGACAAAAATTCTAAATATTGAAAAGTGAAAAATTGTACATACGGTTCAATACTTTTACCTCTGTAAAACACTTTTAAGGGTGATTGTAAAGGTAGTTTTGTACATATTATAATTTCAAGAACTGACCTACTAATATTTTTATTTGCACTACTTAGCATAACTACATTGACCTCTTCATAGTACTATTAGTAAACAACAACAATTGTCTCTACGTAAAGACTAGCATGTATAAACAAATTAAACATAATGTTTTCTCGTATGAATCATGGACTCGTTGCCCTTGCAATTTTTTTACGTCTCGTTGGACATGAATAATGCATGCAATGCATTGCTGGTATGATGATGATGCTGGTGGTGGTGTGGTCTTCTTTTCGCATGCTGTAACCGTGGTTACGTAAACTTTAATCGATCAACTTTCATATGTGCAAGGTAACACAGAGTGCCGGCTGTTTACAGGACCTACACCTGCCTTATATGATGCTAACTAAGCTGGTATGCGGGCATCAAAGAGCCGGGAAAGAAATACAGAAGAAAAACTTACACACCCAACCACATCTCTCTCTCTCGCTCTCTGCTGCGGCATAACAGGTATGCGAATAGGGCAAGTTTTTTTCGGGCACACATTCAGATCGTTAACCTCAACTCGAGTTTTCGATATTTTATCTGGCGGACATTGGTTGAATTTGAAATGAACGTTGCAAGCAGTGAATAATAAATGTGCAACGCATTTTTTCTACACGCGTAATCAATTGTACATACTTATTCAGCTGTACTGTACGTGTATGTTGTTACGTATGCGAAACATGGGACGTTATTTGCAAAACGCGAGTATTCGATATTCGTATGTAAACATTCGCGCGTCGCATATGTTACCTACATATACAGACACTATTCGGATATTGATAATTATCTGTTTACTTAAATCCACGTGCAATAGATTCATGCAGACAGATGTCATGGTCATATTTTTAGATGTTTTTAATATTCATGAAATACTGGTCTATATTTTCTCAAACATAATTCTATCTATTATCATCGGTGCTTATATAAATTTATAAAATTGTAGATAAATAATAAGTCCATCTGTTATATTTAAAATAAAATTCTAGCACAATAAAATATTTATTTAACTATTTAAAATAATATTTTAAATAGTTATTTTATTGTAATATTTTACATTAAAATGTTACATTTAAAATAATATTGTAGCATAATTTTAATATTTATTTAACTATTTCAATATAAACAATAATAGCAGGAGAAAATTTCACTGAAATATTGAACTGTTAAGTTGTAATAATAAATATTAAGAATCACGCTAGTAAAATATCTGAATTTTTACATGTTTCGAATTTACCGTTCTAGTAACCACACAAATATTTTGTGCAAGGTCAAAGGAAGTAGGTACACAACGTATTGGAATATTGAAAGGGAAACTCTCAAAATGGCGTAAATTGCAATGTGCATCTGCATGAATAGACATGTATACAATACTAGCACCGTATTGGTCAAAAGAATTTTATATAGTAACATATAAGGGTACATATAGGAAGTAAAAATGGAATAAAATGTTACGAGTTTGCCATGAAAATGTATTCTACAACATGGATATTCTTATTCATCACTATTATATCCAGACGTAGATATTTAGCGCGGAGAAAACTGATTTAAAAGATGATTTTAGTTAAAATGTATTAACAATGTATCTTTTTAGTTAAAATATTAGTTAAATATGTATTCTGTATATTTTTCAGAATAATTAGTTAAATATAAAACCAAATTCGAATAATAATTTTGCCAGAACAACAGTATTTTGAAATTTATATAATAACTAAACTATTTTTACACCAAAATAAACCTATTACATTCAAAATAAACCTATCAAATCAATGCAATTATATTTCTCTGCAATCCCATTCTAAATTCGAAAACCATTAATAAACTATTTATATACGAATATCAAACCGATGTTTGTTATTATGTTTTTGTGACATTTGGCAACGTTGTAACTATGGCAGCGATGCAATATGAGACTAATTGTGCATTCCATTAAGATGAAGAAAAATATTAGCTAGGTCACGTCGTGATTGTCGTGCGCGCGAGGGGTGTACAGAATATTGTCACTGTTGGAACGTGTTTTACAGGTGACCTTCCTTTCACTGTTAAATCCTATCGTCACATGAGAGCTAACAGACACACACACACACACACACAAATATACAGATTAGACAGTCAGGCCAGTGGTGGAATAATTAAAAGAACACACGTCTAATAAACAAAGAGCACATGGAGGAGAAAATAGAATGTTTCAGTAGCCGAGAGAGACAGAGAGTGAACGGATTCTATTGAAAGAGCGCACACTGATGCAGAAGACAGAGACAGAGAGAGAGAGAGACAGCTCGGTTGTGCAGAGAGCAATAATCACAAATCTCTCTGCAACATGACAAGTTGGACAAACGCCCGAGAACTGGGATGCTGGCCTGCAGATACAGGCTACGGTGGGCTGGGGAGCGTAAAGGGAATGGCAGTGAATGTGGTCCGGGCGACAGGCCAGCTTTTGTTCCCTGCCTCTGCTCCCCACACTCCGTACGATGGTATTTGGCAAACTCAACAGCGGAAATAACTGTGATGCCCTACGAAGTTTAGGTACCTGCAGAAATGTAGCATTCTCGAACCACGACTGCTTGTTGGTGCTGTACTCAATGAGAGAATCTAAGAGCGTAATAGTGCTAATATTCTATTGACAGAGTATTTAACTTGTAATATAAATACTTCAGATTATAAAGTACCTCTCATGCAGAATATCCAGTACAGTTCAAATATCGATTAAACTGAATATGTAGTTTGCGTTTTTAAATCATATTCAAGAACATTACAATGAAAACAGTATGTTTTAAAACATAAATCTAATTTTGATATAGGACACAATTTTATGAAAAATGATGTTTTAAAATTTAAATTTGATTTTGATTTTGAACACGGTTTTGTGTGATATTAACACTTTGAATGCCGGGTTTATTTCCTTAAAAGGATCTCTGGCGCCATGAGTATATTAGGTACATACAATTTAAATACGAATGTGTATATAATAGAATACACGCGGCGCATAAGACGCGCTGTGGTGTGTATCCAAATGTATACATACGGCAGTAAAAGTGTTAAATAAAATAACGTTTTATACTTATTGTATTGATATAAATAAATCAGTGTTATCTTTATGATATTTTTAGTTTATCAAACGAGGCACTATCGTCCACCCTGTATATATCAGAATAGATAAGGTGTTGTATAAAATATTAGGGACATATTACTGTCGTCACGAAAGTACGCTTTTTACTTGCTTAAACGCACAAAACCTACGAAAAATGTTCACATTTTTATAAAATATAGCACGCATCCTATGGCTATTATATCAGTACTTGAACTTAGATAATAAATTTATTTCGAAAAATGTATATGTCGCAGTGCTATTGTGAAATACGTCGTTTCGTGATCAGCCTAGGCCGAGCTAGGTAGATCATGAATTCGGTTAAAATCATCATTTTACACAATCGAGCTAGGCTTTTAATGAAATGTCACTAGGGTAAGGTAGGATATTATATTCGTTATGGGGATGGTGTAAAAACACCTATATATTGTCACTAGGGTAGGGCAGGACATAATATTCGTTGATATTTGTGATGAGAAAGTTTCATTGCATTCTATGCCGATGGGCACTTGAAATGCTTAGGCTGATCATGAAACGACGTATTTGACAATGACACTACTACATAGAAAGTGCAAACATTAAAAGTGAAAGTATTAAAATACAGAGAAATAAAGTAAAAATTTTCTTTCCATTCGTTACAGCTGTGAATATTAAATAAACAGCAATGTTTACCTATTGAAACTTAATTTAATTCCTGAAAATGGACCAATAAAATTAAGGTAGGATAAATATTTTGTTTTCAGCTATATTTATACCAATATAATCGGCTTTATGGATGAACTTAAACTTTAATCTTCTTTTATAAATCTTATTGAAATATCGCATTTTAATTTATTTTGTAATTTTTACAAATTTACGGAATGCATTTTGACAGGTGTGCAGAATTAATTATAAGATGATTAGCAACAAATTAAATAGCATAGAATCAACAGATTTACAACTTTAATACAATACTTATAGTGTTTCAAAATAATTGCACATAATGCTACTTGTACATAAGAAAGAATATATATTGTCAACAAAAATTTTGCCCAATACTTTTACTCCTGTAATCCGCTTGCTGTGCGAGTCTTTAGGAGTCATGTGCAATTATTTTGAAACATATTATGCTAGTGTTTATAAATGGACCAATTAATATCTGACACATTTTGATATATAAATAACCAAAATATATGTAGGTGTTATTAAAATCTCATTTATGTAAATACGTTTTTCTAAAAAAATACACTCTACATATACACTATTATGTGATAAAAATAAACCTGTATATTTTAGACCAATAACATATTATTTTTGGCCCAGCGCCATTTTTCTGTTTTACACGTTGCATTGGTATCGTAACACATAGCACAGAGTATTTATTTATTTATTTATAAAAAATACTGCGTGCTAAAGTAATTTATATTGCTGTTGGCATACTAACTTTAGCGCCAGTACTGTCAAGAGAGAAAAATGATGGATGTAGGATGATTTATGTGTCTGCGACCATAAATAAATCCAAATATGATTCATCGTACTATATTCCTACGGATTTTCAGGATGTAACATCGCCTGTGCGCACGCGCACGTGACCTATGTAAACATATGAAAGTTTAATGCAGTTTTTTCTCTAAAGCTCTATTTAACTTGGAGAATAGGTTAAGGTTTCGTTTACACTGTAGAGTTTTAAACCTTTGACTTTCTCATCTCAAACTATTTGTAATATGAAAAGATTTTGAAAAAAATACACATTTTAAAGACCTTTGAACATAATTTGAATTGACAGAAGCTAAAATAAAATATATATTTTCGAGTGCTGTGTCAATAATTCTGTACAAAACGTGTATATATTTATAGTCTTTTTCGAAATAGTTACACATTGACTTGGCTTCGTAATGAGTGGGCAAACCCATAACACCCGGATGTTTTGCTACTTGTACATCCGCGTGGTATTACCAAAATTTTAAGGAAGAATGTAGCGGTTAGCGGTATATTTACAACAAAAATTTTACATATTGAAAAGTGAAAAACTGTAAATATGGTCCAATACTTTTACTCCTATAATCCGTTTGAGAAACCGTTTGTTGTGAGGGTCTTCAGGAGCTATGTGCAATTATTTTGAAACACTCTATAGTGTAAACCATTCAATGATATTGGTGTGTGTGTATTGTGAAAGCAAGTGTAAGCCATTCAAGTTGAGGAAGAACTACTGCTGCTGCTGCTGCTGCTGCTGCTGCTATTGAGAAGAAGGAGAATCTTAGTTAATGGTCTCTCTGTAGATAGTAGATAATTACGTCTGCAATCGTTATACTTTTGACCTCGGCACAGGTAGGTATGAGAGAGCTCGAGTCTCGGTTGGCCTGGGGCGGTCACCGGTCTCGGTAACCGGTCATTCCACGGGTACCACTTTTTTTTTCTTTTAAACGAACGTCTCTCGTTTTGCTACATATTTCTCCGCCACGCCCCACGATTATTTACTAACCATCTATTAGAAACCGCTTTAATATTTATAAAATTATACCTCGTGCCAAGTTCACGGACCTCCCGTTTCGAGTCTCACGATCAAGCAGGCCATGCTGGTCTAGTAAATGAGTTTAGAACGGTTCTAGTACAGAAATGGTAAAACTGTGATCATTATACCATATTTGGACTGTATATGTCCATAGGTTTGAGATTAATCAACTATGAAATGACACGAAATTGGTTTTTATTTCAGCAATGCTATCTGTAGAATTAGAATTGCTTAGATTGTATCTGTGGACAGAGTGCGCGTAGCATTGCTGGCGAAAACTTATTCATTTACAAAACATGCATGGTAATTCTTTACGTGTATAAATGTTTTATGTAGTATGTGGCGAATGATTGTAAAAAGGTCCGCTAGAGTCGCAGTAATGGGAAAGGCGTGACGTTGTGTATGTATTATTAAGAGGAGAAACACCCACAGTTTGTGTACCACTGGTTCAGCTAGCTAATAAGACGGTCCATTGGCTACACGAAGTGGAAATGAAATGTTATCGGTCCGCTGATGGTATGAAGCAGGCAGTTTGGTGCGCGTCTGCTGATGGCATGACGACACGAAAAGCACTTTTACGAAAGCGAGAGTTGTTCACGGAAAAACAACACTGCTACTTCCAATTCAGTGGTATTTGTTAATGGTACTAGTTTTTTTTTTCTCCGCGTAACAGGACTTAAGACATAATTTATTCTGTAATAAGATAGCATGCGTGAATGAGTTATATGAGGAGAAATTATATGTAAATCTATGAGGAAAAGCGTGTTACAAATTAAATGAAGTTAGGATACCAATACAGTACTATTAAATTTATGAGCAAAATAGTGTTAAGAAGTAAACATCTCTATTATTCGGAAAGATTGAAAAATAATTTGTAAATGTTAAAATACATTTCAAATCAATACAATTTTTCAGTCTCCTTTAAAACTGTATATTTGTACCGATGGAGGTCAACAAAGTATTAAATAATTAAAATGTAAATTACAGTGATGCCCGGTCATTTTAAACAGGTGATTATCTCTTGCATTCAGGCTGACAGGTGCAAGGAAAAAACAAAACAGATCAGTGTTTTGTTTGATTCAAATTGCTTGTCCTTGTGACTATGTTACCTACACATATATGTCAACTTATAGCCTAAGTTTTGCACGGGAAAAGTTTGAAATGTACATGAAAAGTTATTACAATAACGGTGCAGTTCTCACTCTGTGTTCGTGCGCATTTTAATTCTGTTGGTAACAGATTCAAGAAAACTTTTAATGTATTTCGTACTCTGTAATCGTACGTATTTAAAAATAACACCAGGTCACGGTGAAATAAAAAACAGTTCAAAAGTTAAAGTGAAAAACCAGTAGTCGCTTTGGGGATGGTTTGAGGGGGGCTTGTCTTTGTATCACCCCATATATTGTTCGTACTGACGGGATAATTTATTATATTCAAACCGACGGCGAGTATTACAATGGCCCGCACATAGAATGGAAAAAGTTTTATGTCAGACGAGATATAAAAGTCAGATTTCTGTAAAGCGTATACGTTGTTTTGTAATATTATACATACATAAAATATTACTGAACTGCATATTGTTATATTTTATATTATGCTCTTTTTATAGAAAGGTTTATTCGGATTAGATGGTTGTTTATACAGAATATGTTAAATAGAAAATGTATTCGGTCTTTTGGAATATGCGTGTCCTGTTTTTGAAACAGTGAAGGACATGTGAATTAAAAAGATTAAAAAAAAACATTTTGGGCACTACAGGAAAACTAGCTTTAAATATGCAATATCTTATTTTCTAAAGGAAATTATGATAATAATCTTTAATTTTAATTTTACAATGTATAATATATTCTATATAGTACTAATGCTTGTTGCAATTGAGATATATTTTAGATATTTACGCTATTCCATGTCAAAATAATCTTAAAAAAGTATTCAAAATTTATGGTAAAATAATTGACCGAACAATCAATTTAAGATGAGTAAAATAATAGACTGAGGTCAAATATATACAGTCTTAATATTGGATTTACACTTTGAGTACCGCGCCGATTTTCGTAAAGGAATATCTGGCGCCAGGAGTATATTAGGTAGATACGATTTAAATATGAATGTGTATAAAATAGAATACACCCGGCGCCCAAGACCCACTATGATGTGTATCTAAATGTATACACACAGTAGTAAGGCTTCAAATTTATGAAAAATAATAGACCAAGGTCAGATATATATCTCATTGATATTAATATAAAGAAAAACACTGACAGACACAAATAAATATTCATTAAAGAACTAAAGGAAATAGATACGATCTCTGTAAGAACGTAGGCGAGGAAATGACATCATATACTGCGTGCACATGTGTAGAGTAGAATAATTAATTTACTATGCAACAGTCAGTACTGAAACATGTTGCAGTTGATAATAAAATCATAAAAAAAATATTTTCAATTACATTAACTTATAACATTTTATTGCTATCATGAAATTACAGAAATTAATATTGCCTGATAAAGAAAACTAGATGTTATAATGTAATATTTATGATATGCGTGTGAAATAATTACTGTAGCGTATGTTTGAAGAACACTGATATGTAAATTTTACAGTGTACTTAGAACATCTAATGAAAGATATACAGGAGAATCTCGATTATCCGGACCACCTTCATCTCCGTATAGTCCGAATAATCCAGATTTTATTGTATTTGTAATTCTGGAACTAATCTCAGAAAGTAGAAACTTGGTTTATCTCAGGATATCAACACAGAAAATTATATATAATAATATTATATTATATTATTGAGAATAGCAGACCTTTAATTTCTAATTGTATACAAAACATTAGTATATACCATGCTCTCTGTCAATGAAAATACTAACCTGTGTTTTGAACTTTATTATTTAACAATTCACAGTACATTCACTGTAAGAAAACAATGTGTTTGGTTATGAATGCTTCGACTGCCGTGTGTATACATTTGAATATACATCATAGCGGGTCTTCCCATTAGGAAAATCGGCTCGGCAGTCAGTGTTAAGGCATATTAAAAGGTTCTTATTCAAGTTTAACAGCCACTGGTGTAAATATTCAGTTTACTTTGGTGTATACTGTTGTTAATATTCATTCATACAGAGAACACGAATATTTTAAACTCTATATTTCTGTCTGTCCACATTTGCCTTGTTAATTTGTAATGTAATGTAAGTTATTTTATGAATTCACATGTGATGTTCTGAAAACTCGTTGACATTGAATACCAACGGTTATATCATGTATATACCCATGTGTGCGTGTGTGTGCGGCCTTAAAATTATAACCTCGCTGAATACCACAAGATGACTATGCTAAAATGCAATTTTGCTTACATAAGTACATACACAAGTATTACAAAATGATATATCACTGTAATGAACATGAAACAAATCAAGTACCGTTTTTAAAATTAATTTCATGTCAGATTAAAAAATAAAGTAAATGTTCAGCTTTAATATTTGCTGATAAACTTTCTTCCGAGATTAATTTAAAATATGCATTTTATCAGTCTGCATTAATTAAAAGCTGGTGTAAAAATATTCACTGATACAAATTGACCTTGCTCAATCTGTCATAATATGTAAAGTATTTTTTCCGATTTTTATTTGTGATAGGGTATTTGAAGGACAAAATATTTTCCTGTACCTCTTGTTTTGCATAAAAGGGCACTAAAATTAACATACTGACATAGTATTCAAAATGTATTAGTGTATATTTTAAATATGAAAAAAAAATTATTTTTAATAATTCGAGTTAAATTTCTTGCAGTATACACTTCAATTTTGTCCATATTAATTAATATTTATCAAAACATTTGATGACGAATTTAATATCAAATTTTCAGGAAGAGGTTCAACTTAAATCCGCAAATTAAAACCAATTTATCAAGGCTGTATTAATACTGGTATGTAGCATAGTTTCGTTTCAGTATTGTTCCATTTGATTTAAGTTGAACCTCGTTCTTGAAACCCGGCACTTGTTACTTGATTGTAAATATCTTACAAATATCTAGTTTGCGCTTGTAAATAGACTGTATTTGAAAAAGAAACAAACTAGCAACGCCTATACCGTTGATGTATCATAATTTGGATGTTATACAGTACGAGATAGTATCTTTATTATTCACATTTATATCGTAATGTAATATCAGACTGTGCTGACCTCTGTGATCCTTGTTTGTCCAGGACAATACAGACAAGAGAGGGAGAGAGAGAGAGATGTTGATGTTGTCGGGGTACAAGCATCGCACGCCTGGTACAACTGCGCTTAGCAATGAGCCATCGTAAATCATTATCGAATAATTACGATTAATGACAGACATTGCAAACAATTTAAATTGATAGTGATTGTTTACAATACAATAAGCGATTCATGAGTGGTCAATGACGCAGAGGTCATGAGGTCACGAGACAGTGTTATGCACAAGATAGATAGATAGACAGATAGATAGATAGATAGAATAAGAAGCGTTTTATTAATTATCAAGTTCTTTATATGCCAGACGTGATGCAGTCACTGTAATAGAAATGAATTGAGGTCAGATTATTTTATCAAATTTTACATAAATATCCATCCGAGAGTCTAAAGTCGATTATTATTTAATTAATGGCTATTATGAATTACAGGTAGCCCCGCACTGAGAGCTACTTTTAAGTGTAAATTTTTATT
>JAGJTL010000054.1:3593408-3605266 GCA_022063505.1 Calosoma granatense
TTATCAAATTTTACATAAATATCCATTCGAGAGTCTAAAGTCGATTATTATTTAATTAATGGCTATTATGAATTACAGGTAGCCCCGCACTGAGTGCTACTTTTAAGTGTAAATTTTTATTGAAAATATCCTTTAAAATTAAAATAAATGTTAAACACATTATTCTAATGTAAACTATACTAAAAAATTTGAATCTCAGTATGGAATAAATCAAGGAAAATTTATAACTTTACGTGCACCTTTATTTGAACAATGCTAGGGTTAACTGGCTAAATACGGGCCTGTCTATGGTCTCACTATTTGTTAAAAATGTAACAAGTTATAATATGAAAACATATAATCCCCCAACAGTATATAAATTACTATAAAAGTTATTGAAATTATTAAGTAATTAATTGCAAAATTTGCATACATGCATGTCTACATATTAATTTGTATATTTGCTCTTAATTAATTAATACTAGATACTTATCAAAATCATGTTTCAATATGAATAGCACTAAATAATTATAGAAACACATTGCTTGTCCTATAATTGCTAAACAAATTAGTTGTGCTTGATGATTGTGATGAAAATATTCACTATAATTTACGTCATCGACACCCGTTGTTATAGATGTATTATCACACATTTTTACAGCATTATATCTGTCATGATATCAGCTTATGAGTATCGCTAAAATAAATAATTACTTTTCAAGTGTTATTGGAATGTTCTAGTGTATAAATTACATTGATAAGATCGACTGATTCCTATCCATTTGTGAGATTCCACATTATGAAGCAAATAAAATATACGTGTGTTGATAACAAAATAAAGTTCAGCAGATAGCTATCTGTTCGATATGACCTACAATAATATACAAAGTGCTCAATGAACTTAGAACAATGCAGTAATTATGCATAATGTATTTTAAAATACTATTATTTATAATTGTGAGACTTCACTAAATGGGAATAAAGTTATACATATTTTTGTGAAATATTAAACGAAGTAAATCAAAAACAGGCGATTTTGGGCTCGTATAAATACTTTATATCTTTAATTCATTGTGATTTATTTACTTCAAATTAACGTTCTTAATAATTTGAAAAAATCCATACATATACATTTATATAGAATTAAAAATGTTAAATTATTTCTTATAATTTAGAAACTAGTTAGTGTAAATTTGTATTCGATATATGAGAGGTTTAAAACAGTCAAGGCATTTGCGAATTGTTTTGGCGGCAAAATACCAGATAAATATATCTAAATTATAGTAAATACATATATCTTTTTAAATTATATTTTAAATGAAATGGGTCGTTCTTGAAAGTGAAATTGGTTGTTTATCTGTCGTAAAACTAGCTTAGGCTGATCATGAAACGGCGTATTTCATAATGAGACTACGGTATACATATATACGTATACGTAGACAGTGTGTATAATATGTATGTGTGTATATATACGAGAATATATAAGTAGATGTGACTCACCGACGGCTGCTGGTGATGGTGTGTGTGCAACAGTGCGGATCTGGAACGCCGCGGCGTGATGCCAACATTCTCCCCTCGCATTATAGACTCGACAACTGTCAACAAACAAAACACTCATTACATACAATTAATTCTACACAAACATACACTCACACACGCGCATATAGTCGTGTATCTCAATGACTTGTGTATACATACACTAATGCTAATTGTTCAATATAGTATATACAATAACACAATGTACATATTACAGAAAGAAAATTGTATTCATTCATGTACAAGTTATAACCGTAGATTTGTAGAAATGTGCTGAAAATATCTCGTTAATATATAATAGAATAGTGATGATGTCAACTACAGTACTGAATATTGTTAAATTAATACAGTGTACATATTAGAGAATGAGAATAGTATGCATTCATGTACAAGTTGTTCATATAAATTTGTAGAAATGTGCAGAAAATATCTCATATCTCGTTAATATGTAATACAATAGCAAAAATATTAAATATGTTGCTTGTTTGAATTTAAACAAAGCTATATTCATTTTAAATAAATTTTATCGCTGGAAAAAATCTTATTAAAATCTTATATAATACTCAGAATAAATCATTTATATTCCCATTGTATTAATACCAAGATTACAAAATACATATTATCCATGATCTATAACTTTGTTACAAAATGTATCAACAAAAACACAATAAATTACATATTTGCTCCATTATATTTAATTCTAATTAATAGTGTAATAAATATACTATTCAAATAGTTGCTGTAATATATTTAATCTCACTAAATTAAGATAATAAATATAGTTTATTTGAGTAGGTCATCATAATGTTATGTAGTATGATTCATTTGGTTTAAACTGGTTTATAAACAAATATGTACACATGTTAGAAATATTCCACAATATAGTCTAATCATTTTTCCTTGAAACGCCGTGAATAAACAAAGTGTATTTCATAAGGCTTGTAAAAAGAGACAACAAACTGAAATACTACATAGAAAAACGCGCACACACGCCTGATAACACATTTCACACTAAACTGAGCAAATAAACCTAAATTGCATAAGTTGTTTGTCAATGTTTGTATTTATTCAGAAATAATCACGAACAAAAAAAATAAGAACTGTATAATCACAGCAACGGACTTGGTTCACACTCCAAGGTCAAAGATAGATATAAACAATTGAATATCTATAAGCAATGTTGTCAAACGGGGAATAATTTGTTATTTAATTCTTGTTGCAGTTATTTTGTGAGCAATGTTATATTTCATAATTACAACACACTGTACATATAGTCTAATTTAAACTACCATTCTTTCCTAATACGCTGCCAGCGTCATCACAAATATACCATACCCTATTCAAGGCTAGTAATACTGTACAGATAGTTTAACACTTTGACTGCCGTGTGTATACATTTGGATACACATTATAGTGTGTCTTGTCTTTAAGAAAATCAGCACTTATGCACTTATACAATTGTGTTTCCTAAAATATCATCTGATCCAATATTCTGTTCTACTTCTTATACAATTGTAAAGTTCAACATTAATCTTATCACAATCCGTGTTTTTTTTCTAAACAAATTAGTCATAAATACTCAGTGTGGAATCTCCACGTCAATGATAAGATAACGAGTGCACGTGTGTGCCGGAAGAGATAAGTGACAGCACCTGTACCCTGTGTGCACACACACATACAAGGACACAAAGAACGAGCGCACACATACACACACACAGCCAGACAGACAGATAACAACAGTTCTAAAAATAACCATGTCAAGTGATGGCGCCTAGATGAAAAAGTGAGCGTTTGTTGAGTCACGCAGAACTACAGAGAAGACGAGCGAGGGGGGGTTGGGAGGTAAGAGAGGAGGTGTATGACGGCTGACCCACATTCTAACGAGTACCCCGACCTTACTCCACCATACTCCCACTCTCCGCCATCACACACAGACCGAGAGCAACCGCCATTCGTAGTAACCGTCAAGGAAATATATGGCCCGGATTTTATAAGAATTCAGCGAAAATGGCAAAAGATTTCACAACGGCGTGCGTTTTTTTCTCTCTGTATCTTTCACCAAGGAATAAATCAACATATTTGTGGACATTTTCGGTGAAGTTTTCTGTAGGTAAACAAGTTAGAATGGATAGTAAAGATTTATGATAGGATGCGGGGGGCAAAAATAAACTAGTTATTTACATATAAAAATGATTTTCGCACATTATGTTATTAACTGTTATTCACAGGTCGACAGTAACGGTACTATTACTATAGAGTTTCTGTTACTATGGAAACGTGTGTTTTTATAGTATTACTATAATCACTTGAATGCCGTTTTACGACTAAACGCGTTTTGGGACTAAAATGCAGTGAATATATGGTAGAATCCAGTCTTATATTAATCCTTAAAACGAAATTTGGAGTGAACTGTCAAGGAAGGACTTCTGTACAAGAATGATAGTAATACTAATAATACTAATGTCAATTTTAGCAGAATAATTTAGTAGCACCGTTAGTACCGGTCTGTGAATAGCAGTCATATAGAAATGATACATTAATGTTTAATGAATCATAAACAATAATAAATGTTCGCTTAAAATATAACAATGTATATATTTTATTCCAGGTTGATGCAATAGACAGCTATAATACAAAGTAACCAAACATTACATTACATACAAAATGTATGCAGAAATTACTAGCAAGCACTGGAGGACGTATGTGAAAATACTGTGTTGCACCGAATGAAATATTCGTGTATTTAATTTGCGCGCGATATAAATTTCACATAAAACGTAAACATTTCGAACTGTGTTATCCAGCTGAACACAAACAAGCTTTTAAATTGATGGGATTTTAAATTCTATTGGATTTGGACACGAGCCAATATTTCAAGATCACGAACAACAATAATGCAATCATAGAATGATAGAGTGTTTGCGGGGAGGGTGGAGGAGATGTGATTGTACACACACACACACACATGCATACAAACATACAAGTGTATGTTAAATGGTGTCAATGTAATAATAGTTCAGCATACATAATATTTATATTATAAGGTCACTTTCAACAACAATTATAAAAATAGCAGACTAAAAATAATTTACAAAAAAGTATATCTAATCAAATGTAAATGTTCAGAGTTCAAATTTGAGTTTAATAAATCACTGATAATTATTTCTATGATTTAATAATTAATAGTTTTAATCTATGAATACAAGAAAATGAATCTACTCAAATTGAGGAAATTCTTACTTGATGTAAATAAAATATACAGAGTGTTTCAGAAGGAAACATTCAGATTATGACCTTTTTTACTATTGCCACCCAAAATGGCGCCCTTTCCTCCTGAAACACCCTGTATAAAGTTTGATATTTTGGCTAGATATTGCTTTATTAAAATAATATTCGCACAAGACCGCCGCATATGTAGATAATATACAGTTATGTATGAGTTTACATGAAAGTCTTACTTTTGTGTCTGTGTGTATTGAAAATGATTAAATCATTACCAAACTTTCGAGTGTTTTATAAACCTGCACATAGCAAAACACAAATGAAATAGTGTGCTAAGCAGTCTTGTTGTTATGTTTAGAAACAAACTCTACACACTGCATCCCAACAACGGCAGACAAGACCGCATGAAGTTCTTCGCCAACCCAGGAAATGTTGGATACTTCCAGTATATACTGTATGTACACTGAATTGCTACAGTTTAGCTTTACAAAACACTGTCAGAATAAGAAAATACTCTGTACAGAAGCTAGAGGATTGTACCTTGTTAAATAAATATAATCTAGATCTTCCTTAGCTGTTTTATAAAACATCCCGCATTTGAATTTCCTAACGAAATACCTCTTTAAATATCATATATGTATGTTCAAGCTACTAACACACACATACATACAAATCATTTCTCAATAAAATGCCAACTGTTGAAGCAAAAGCTTTAATATCAAAACAACCTAGCTTCGTATACTTTTACAATTTGTTACTAAATTCTTGTGATACATAAATGTTACCTAATACATACATATACCGTTGCTATATAAAGTTTTCTCGGCAAATATCGCAGTGAACTACTAATTCCTACAGTTAGCATTTGGAAGTAAAAACCTTCCGTTCTGCATTCAAATCAATGTCCGGAAGTTTCTGTATCGTGTGCGTGTGTGTGTGTGGTTCAACCGCTTTCAACGTGAGCGCAAACTACACGAGTCAGAGAGAGAGAGAAACTGATTAACAATTCTCAAACTTGTACAGCGACTAGCAATTAAAAGTTGTCAACTAGTTCTGGAACGTTTCGATTGCCCAAGTACACGGTCGTGGTTTTGCACACAGGAGAACGAATGGACCATCGCAGAGTAGACGAGAGGCAACCAACGGTGGTTTAAATGGAACACTAGCGCCTCTGGTGGTGGACATTGGTGCACAAATGTATCTGCTACAGCGGGACAGTCTGTGTGCGCATGCGTACAGTCGACTCTGTGCGCCCCCCCTTGACAATTATTACACGAGAAACGCTATTATACTGAAGCAATTGTAAATACGGTTAGCGAAATTATATTTGACTTTATGAATTGTGGATACACACTATATTTGATTAAAATTGTAATCGCTAATTTTGTGTGTATTTAAGGAATTTGAATATCAAACGATTTTATATTATTTTAATATAATTATAAAGAAATATTAGTAAAATCCTGGTTTGTTATCTACAAGACGCAAGGTAGCTATCATTAATATTTTATTAGGAATTAATTGATTATGAACTCGTTATAACACGAATTCAATACCCGACATTGCAATAAACAGTAGCTGCCGATCTGGTGTGAGCTGGCAACTCCCCGCAGGACGGGTCGTTAATAAATACTTAATTATGCTACCCGCGATTAATTGGGATTTAACGCGCTGTATTTATTATACAATATATCTTCTTTTTCAATAAACATTCAAACACAATAATTGTATTTCCTCAAAAAATAGCACAATTGCTATATTGATCAACACAAATAGTTTCTTACTTTACATATTATATAAAACACAATATGACCTTTGCTTAAATTATGCTTGAAGACTTGCATCAAACATTTAAAAGTAAGCGGCGACATTTTATCGAGTGATTCCTCGATGACATTTCATTTCATTGTTTTCAATATAAAGTTCAAAGAGAAAAATTTCAAATACCACAATTTCAAATACAAAAACGAATAGTACAGTCATTTTTAAAAGCAAACAATGGACGGAATTAAATGAAAAATGTAAAACGATCAATCAATACGTTTGTTTTATTATGCTTTCAGACGAATATTCACATTAATTCTTTGACCTCATTTTCCATGAATTCATGTTTTATTTACACAAATGGTGCATACAAAATAGGCGGTTATTTGACTGTGAAATTATGGGAATAATCTTGCAACAAGGAGAAAAACATATAGTGTATTTAAATAATATTTATTTAGTTTTGTTGAATTTATTTTTTAATCAACAACACAGGAAGCGGAATAGGAAGGATCATTGTAAATTTCTGTCAAGATAATAAGTAACTAATGACGCCTTTATGCCCGCTTTTTTTTCTAGAACATTGTGTGAAATCTCGAAAGAACAATATCAAATCTGTCTAGTAGGATTATGATATAAAATAGGTAAACAAAGCAGTTTCACTTTGATATTGTTGACAATGTTTCGTGGATTTAAACTGAACATCGTTCTATAAATCTAGCTGTAATATTTCAGAGGTACAACTCTAAAGAAATGACTGCCGGAGTGCTCTTGGATCCGAGAAAACAACAAATCTTTCTACAAAGCTATAAGTTAACTTCTATATCAAGTTTTAAAAATAATATATAAATGTACATGTATAGCAAGCAGTACATATACAAGAAATAATACACTTTAAACAATTGAAGAGATTATATTTATCGCAATGGATATTTCATGATTAATTTAGCGTCTTGCATAAGAAAACAATGTAATTGTACAATCAATAACACCCACATACAACTATATTAATTGTTTACTTCAATAAGCATATTTGAACATAAAACGATTAACCACTATTGGAATGAAAATATTTTTAATTTACTTTCAAATAAATACACCTATAATTTCTAATTCATTGGCCTTTTCTATATAATCTATTACATTTACTGCCTTAGATTTAATTGCGCATATATATATGTTATATACAAACATAATTATATAACCTTGCTTTCATATATAAACATAAAATAATGCAATGCAGACAAAATAAATTAAATAACAAACTACATCACTGGTAATCTGATTATAAATGTTATAAAACTTCCTATATTCACAACATCCTGTATGGTGATTAATTTATAATATTAATAAAATTAATTATAACATTGCAGTATATGTAAATTCTCAGTTAATTATGCATAGTTTTCTCTTTATATAATTATTCATAGGGCCAAGGTAACATCGTGTTGGCACGGTGAGCTAGACGTCGAAGAACGCAGCATAAGATGGATCTTGTTAGATAAAGAAAAAAAAATACATAGCATGCGTCATTATCAATTAAATCGTGCACAGTATGCGTGTATGTGTGTGTGTACATACACACATCTGCACACAGACAGGGCTGGATTTAATTTTAAACATACTTTTTGTCCTCAATAAAATATCTAGAAAGATATTACACGAGAATGTACTGAAAACAATAGTAAAAAATTTATGAAATATATTAAAATTTATCTACATACTGCGTATTTAAATTAAAATAATTTTTAGCAACGTTTAAAGATAGATATGACAACAGCAGGGACAGATATAGTATGTTCACACTTGACTTTTTACTTTGATTAGTTATTGTGCGTGCTGTATCCAACAACGCAAATTCTGTGAAATATTTCAATAGATAGTAAGACCTAAAACAAAATTGTAACTCTGTTCAATACCGACATCCAAGAATAAATCCCAATACCCGTACCGAGCGTGCAGTATTCCACTGTATAACTGTTACGGTGTGCCTACAGTGGTCAGTTATACAGTGGAATACTGCACCTGGGTACGGTTATTGGGATTATTTTTGAGGTCAATATTGAACAGGTTTACAATTAGGTTTTTTTACAGAGAATATATATTCTTAGGACACAGCACTCCCTAAATAAACTAATCATTACCAAGTCAAAACTCAGGAATATGAAATGTGAAGATACTATACAATATATGTATTTCTTTAACTATCACTAGTTATTTTAAAGCCGGCCCTGTACACATATGGTGCATGGTTACGGGTAATGGATGTATCTTAACATGCTTGACCCACTTCTGCATGCTGGAACTTGTGTATACATTACATACACACACACACACATACATGTACACATGCTTGTATGCACAGAGCAATAAGATGTGTGGTCGTGTGTTGTTGTTGATTAACCGAGAACACAGAGCGAGCATAATTTATGCTGTAGATAAGCTAAAGGCGGGCATTGCGTCTAATAAATATCACATATAAATGCATAGTGGAAATTTAGTGTTCAGTATTATAGCATTGTTGCAAGATTTAGTACGGATACTTTCATTGTTCAACCAGACAGATATAATGAATGTTTAGTCATGTAATTTATCTCTCTCTATACATGTATATGTCGCTAGATGACTATAGTCTCCAACCGTGCTCAACGATTAATTGAATATAAAATAGTAAAAGCGAAAAGAGCCGGTATCTTAGTATTTATTTATGCATTTGAAAACCAGTTTTTGCGTATGTTTCTGTAGTATTTACCTGCTGCTTGCGGATAGAATTATGTTTATTTATTAAATGTTCATTTTACATAAAAGCATGTAAAATAATGTTGACAGTAATGTGTAATTCAATTGGAAATCAATAAATTAATGAATTGTGCTGTTGCAAGCAAAGTAAGAATGTAGAGTATTAACAATCAAATATAATTATTTAGTGTAAATTTTTTCCCGTAAATTTCATTATGGATTAAATTTGCTTTTAATATATTTTACAAAATTCTCCATTAATTAAACAGCGATATTAAAATTATGATAAAACGAAAACACTCGTTAGTGAAAAAAGACTGCAGATTTTAATAATTATTAATTAAATTCCAAATAGAGGAATCTACAGGGTACTTTCATTGAACGGTGTGCAAATTTATACTAGTCGTATTAATATTGAAGCATGAAAATTCTCTTAGCGGTTTATTAAACCTATGTAGAGTTGTCTAGTACGCGGGTTTACTTTAAATCCACAAATCAAAACCCTACTATATCAAAGTGAATGTTGTTCACCTAAGGCCCAAAACATGAATACTGCCAAATATAAAAAAAATTTTTATTTGAATTTAAAAGCAATTTTTTATTGGTAAACAATTTCTTCTACATTTAGATGGTAAAATTTACCGGTCATATTATACAGATCTTTGCAGTTCTTGCATAGTATGTTAAAAAATAATTGCACATTGACTTGGCTTCATAATGAGTGGGCCCCACCCATTACAGCGGGATATTTTGCTACTTGTACATCAGGCTGTTATTATCAAAATTTTAAGGAAGAATGTAGCGATTAGCGGTGTATTTACATAAAACATTTTGAATATTGAATAGTGTAAAAATGTAAATATGGCCCAATACTTTTACTCGTGTAATTCGTTTAAGAAACGGCTTGCTGTGGAAGACTTTAGAAGTCATGTGCAATTATTTTGACACATTCTATATATTTCTCGGTAATAGAAATCACTCTGAGGTTCGCTAGAGTATATTAACACATACGCAATGTTACAGATTGTAAATGAATCTATGAAGCTATGTTTATTTTATAATTACTAGACCATGACTTATTACTGCATACATTATTTGTGTACGTTTTAATCTTGCCATCTAGCGTTAGTTTATAACAGCTGCATTATAGAGAGCACAGATTTCTTGTGCACTGGGCGTGAATGTGTCGACCGATACAAGATGCTAAACGTTCATTTAACGTATTTATTATCGTCATAACGTGACAGCATCTTCCTCATACATTAGAAAAATATATAGTTCGTACTTTTAATTGGAAGCTTAGACACGAGATGGAACTGGTAATAAATAAACAGTTTCACATTGCCTCTTCCAATAGCTTTCAATATTATTTTGAACAAACTTGGGAGTTGATTTTGAAACAAATATATACATATTTAATTTAACTGATATTATTCTTGCTGTATGAAGGCAAATGTTTGACTAATAGGGAAGCATAAATAATATTGGTGGTACATGCGACTGTAGATGTGTTTTTACTTTTTAGAATGACTAAGAGCTAAATAGCTAAATAAATAAACGTTATACTATCGATTGAATACCTAATAACTATATAAAAACAGGAATGATTTGCTTTGTAATAAATTATTACATTTACTAAGCAAATTCTAATTTTCTGTCACAGTTTTTTTAAATGTAATGAAATTTAATTTCAAAGCAATTAAGCATTTGTTAACATGCTTCAGGGGAGTTGTCAGCTCACACCAGGCCCGTACAGTTTATTATGGAACACATATATTGCGTTGTCCGCGGGCGGGAATGTTGTCATAGTTATTTTTTTGTTTTTGCAATGTACAATGTACAAACTAAAGAATATTACAGTATAAGAAAAGGTTCCTCTAATTTATCCTGTAATTGATTTCAGATATTAGTAATTAAATGAAAAAGAAAATCTTTGTAAGTTGATTGATTTTAAACTGAAGAAAAGTCCTCTGTACAGAGCCGGTCACGTGTCACACGGTAATTTGTCGTTGCGGTTAATAAGTGGTTCTAAAAAAGTCTGCCACATGTGAGTAACGGGGCACTGTAATGACACTGCCAGAGGGCCCCATAAATAACGAACAGTTCCGACACTTTCCATGGAAAAAACCAGTGCACGCACATTCGTACTTATCGTTTCAATATAAAGCACTGCAATATTACACATTGGAGAATCTTTAATTCAGTAGTAATATATGTAAATATAAAGTAAAGTGCTCTGATGTAAATAATTACATTGGTTATTGTACTAATTTTTTCTTAATTCGTACACTTTGACTGCTGTGTGTATACACATTTGGATAACTTTCTGGCCGCGTGTATGTGAATGGAGTTTACTTTACATAGTTTTCAATAAGGATATCGTTTATCACAAATTATTAATTTTGTACCACGTGTATATTTCGGGTACACGGAAGTTATTGACATCCAAATAAAATTGTTTCATGAAAGTTTAAATTGTATGTACGAAAATCGGCCCTGCAGTTAAAGCATTCAATCCAATTCAGTATATACAGTGTAACCCGCTTATAAAGGACTTCAGGGGACCATGTAAAATCGTCCATTATAGTCGAGGTTCATCTCATCAGAATAATTACTAA
>JAGJTL010000054.1:3608721-3632284 GCA_022063505.1 Calosoma granatense
CATCTGGTATGAATATTTTTTACTGAAATATGTAGCTTTACATAATACATGTGTAAATACACACACACAAACGAATTTCATGCTTTTCATGTAACGTGTTCGTACAACAAATTCGTATAATTCACTATTTTTGTCTGTCAAAATTATTTGTTTTCTACAAACCAGATAATCGAAAATTTGGATAATCGAAGTTCTACTGTAACTCGAAACTGAGAAATTATAATACATTTACAACTAAAGCACACCGTTTACAGGCATGTGTACTGGTATAAAAATTCCAATTCACTAGAATATATTTGACTGGAAGATAACGTAAAGCTTCTTGTCGTACACGTGTTTAGCATAGGACGCGCGCACAAGTTTACGAGAAAGAACCAGTAAAAGAGAAGAGATAAGAAAAGTCGCGGAGAGGAAAAGATTTGATTGTGCACACAGCTGGTACGGACCCAAGTTTCTAAGTGGATGTAGAAACTGTCATTTAGAACAATGTTTTGTTCAAACTCTGTGATAAAGCGGTTACCACTCTCTGGCTCGTCGTTAACACAGAAGGATGGTGTATAGTATGTTTCAAAATAATTGCACATTGACTTGACTTCCCGGCCTATTACAACACGATGTTTTGCTACTTGTACATCAAGGTGGTATGACCAAATTTTTAAGGAAGAACGTAGCAATTAGCGATATGTTTACAATAACAATTTTGAATTTTAAAAACTTCTAAATACAGCTCAATATTTTTACCCCTGTAATCCGCTTAAGAAACCGTTTGCTGTGAGAGACTTCAAGAGTCATGTACAATTATTTTGAAACATACTGTACTTGCTGTTGGATCAACGTCACCAGTGATAGTTTTACTACAAAATTACAGGGGCTGAATTATTCAATAAAAACAATTTGAGATAATCTATTAGTTGAAAAGAAACCATCACCTATTTATTTAATTATCAACAACCAAAGTGATGAAACTGTTGCACGTGAAAATTACATTATAAAATGTTTATGTAATACCATCAAGATTGATAATGAATGTTTTGCTCATGAGTAACGTTTGACGGTATGTCTCCAGGGACAGAGAGAAGACAATGATGTTTCGTCCGTTGTCCTATTGGAGCGACGGCGTGACTGCCGTCGCTTCGATCCGACTAAAGGTTGGTCGTCCTCAACTATCTCCATTAAAGCAAGTTTATCCGAAGAAAACTTCTTGTTAGTTCAACGAAGTGAACCAACAACAAACTTCTCCGCCTCGAAACTCCGTAATGAATTCAGGAAGTTTCCCCATTCAAAAAAGAGTAATACTCGCTGCTGTGCTGCCACAAACTTTCGGTGGCAACTTCTTAATGAAATAAATAGAACGAAAATGATGAATTAATTTTGAAGAAGTTTTATTTTCAACTGCAACAAGTTTTAACTATCCACTTGACTCGAGGTATTGTTGTCGTTCTTTTTAATGATTCTTTAACAGCAAGGTTTCAATCAATAAATATAAAGCCGTCAATAGCGGGCGTGTTAATTGAATAGCTCAAACATTTTTCCTTGTTTACTTCTACGCGTTTTCAATATCAAATATCCGTCCATTCACAATTCATATTCCTGACATTTTACTTGACAATAATTAGTTTATTGGTTTATACAGTGGAATACTGTACGGACGGTACGGTTATTCGGATTCATTCTTGCGGGTCAGTATTGAACGGATTTACAATTTTATTTTGGGTCTTATTATCTATTGAAATATTTCTCACAATTTGTATTGTTAGGATGCAGCATCCAAGTAAAAAGTCAGAAATATGAAGTGTGAACGGACTATAATAAGTTAACGAAAGAAACAGTGTTTATATGGTTTTATTAGCTGGTTTGATCGATGGCTGGTTGCAATTTTATTATAGATAGTTTCAAAAACCAGGCCGGTTAACCAGTTACATTTAACAGTTCTTTACTACAAAGTATATGTAATCAATGTACGATATAAAAATTCTATTTTTAAAACTAAATTAACAAATACATTAATATTTGTCAATTTATAAATAAAATAAATATCCTCAATCATTTTAACCTCTAACAGATATTAAATACCAATTTGCAGAATGCCAAATAATTATTCCCAGCTACGACAGATATTTTAAATTATTTAAAATGAAACACATCAATACTAGTAAATCTTGATTTTATATTTTCTTATAAAAAATAAATCGAGTTGTTCTATTTTTAAAAGAACTTTATACATATATTTTTATAAATAGATATTACGGGTGAAAAAACGGAGCAATAACTCATTTTTTTCGTTCAATTAAGCCATCATTAAAGTAACGTGCGGTTTACATAAAAACTAGCGGCGCTGGTCCATTTAATCAATGTCATTGCAACAGACAGATCTCGCTCGTGTTAACCATCCTTTAGGAATAATTAACGTTTTCCAGGCTAAGAGGATCATTATTTAGAAAAGAAAAAACCGGCACATTTAAAAACGTTCATATTTCTCATAATGCGGTCCAATTAAAAATGAAATTTATGGATACTTATGTATTCCTTTTTGTGAATAACACAAACCATTGAAGAAAAATGCTGTGAATTCTTGTATGTTGAATGGAGAATGAACTGGTAGTAAAAATGTCATATTATTATTATTATGAATTAGTCACATTCTCGACTGAAGAGGAATTTTAATCCGTGTTCGCTTGCAAATATCATAAGTGTATTTGCATGTGTGCGTCTGTACAGTAGAATCTAAATGATCTAAACTGAATAGGAATTAAAGCGATTCGGATAACGAAAAATCCGGATAATCGAGAAAAGAAAAAAAGACTTGAGGCATTTGGGTATAACCATCATGTTGCCCAATCAAACATACTTATACAATAGAACTTCGACTATCCAGAATAATTAATAATTAAAATGGCCCACATTTTTGGACTTTTGAAATTATTTGCAGCGGATAATCCAGAGCCGGATAATCAAGGTTCTACTGTACATGTATGTATACGTGAACACGATGTCACAACAAATGTCTCGACATTTCACTGGCAGCTGTTCGTATTTTATTTTCAGCGACAAAAATGTTGCGTTCTGGGAAATATGTTCCCGACTGTTTGCCAACTCTACTTGACCAGAAAGAAAAAATATATCATCACCATCAACACACACACGCACACACACGCACACTTGGACGTCCTTGAGTGCGCCGAGAAAAGTGTAGCAGTAGCTATCAAATTATTAACCGAGATTACGTCAATGGGAGTTTTTGAGTTGAAATTATTATGCACAAGTGTTTATCTAGAACATTAATTTAGAATCCAGGCACGTATCTGCCCGAGAAGCAATAGATACCATCTTGCTGTATGTTGAAAATTGTTTTAACCTAGAGAGATAATTCTATGTATAAATGCAAGCAGAGTTTATTGAAAAACTGTTGTTTAATTTGATCAAATTCTTTCCTACAGAAAGTCTGAAATAAAATGAACTGCAATTTTATTCCTGCACAGGAATGCCAACATAAATCACTGGAAATTATACGTTCACATGTTACTATGTTATGCCGAAGAATTCAAACTGTCATTCTGGAGAGTGAAACGATTTAGTTAAAGTTGTAAAATAGCCAGAATTATGACGACAATAAATACAAATAAAATGCTATCAAATTTCAACCTTATAAGACATTAAAGTCATTCACAAATAAAGTAATCGGACATATTTTATCTTTTTTAATTATATATAACGATACAACTTCATATTTAACCTTGTAAATATAATATGCCTGAAATAGTGGGACAATATAAAGAAAAATATGTTATATGCATACTTACTATAATATAAAAAATTACTGTCTTCATTGTGTGTGTTTATTCATGGAATGTAGAATTTTAATGTATTTATATAAAAGCTAACAAATCAAACAGATATTCAGAATTAATGATATTGTTATTTTATATCCAAAGACAATTGTGACAAACAGTGGCTAATAAAATGTTTCGCTCAGTAACATAAATACAAACCACCTTTATCTTACGAATTGAAAAACAATCATAAAATTTTTTATAGTCATGATATCAAAAATTTTATTGCATATATTTTTGGTTTAAATTTCGAAATGTTTACGACAATGCATGCGGTCATACATC
This sequence comes from Calosoma granatense, assembly GCA_022063505.1. Taxonomy (NCBI): domain Eukaryota; kingdom Metazoa; phylum Arthropoda; class Insecta; order Coleoptera; family Carabidae; genus Calosoma; species Calosoma granatense. The sequence continues at coordinate 3,612,837 of JAGJTL010000054.1, forward strand.
TTTGAGTCATCAACGGAATATTTTGCAGTCAAATTGGTAATTTTATGGCGATACTTAAAATGAAAAAAAAATAATTATTTACACGTACAATTTTGAAACTTATGATTTAAAGTATTTCTAAGAACTACTCTTGAAATTTCGTTTCATCTGTTCACAGGAGTACAACTAAATACATATAAAGCGCTGTATTAAAACTGCAGACGATTTAAAAACATTACCAATATTTATGGGGCTAGAAGTGTGTAATTTTACACTCGCTTTGAGCTAGCCAGACGACTACGACGGCGCAGATATAAAATCCAAAATACTGTCTTCGGCCTTTGGCATCGTACATACATACATACATACATACACACACATACGTGCAGTGTAGCTGCATTCATAAACACTACATAAATCTAGAGCCGGCGTTGGTTAGAAAATAACACAGGAGTGTCTTCAGTAGCGAATAGAATCGTCTTGTACGTTAGATTGGTTTAAACAGGACTGGCTTCAGACAGTAAGGAAAAAATCACTGGGCACGCTTAAAAAAGTGTCTATAAAAGTATAATAAAATATAAATTATCTCTCAATGCAATAAGTTACTGTAGTTATTATAGTTCGTACGGTGAGAACTGGCGGCTGAATTGTACATGCACAGACACAAAAATTCGTAATGAGAGGTGTAAATAATGCACCCTCCACCGCACTTCATTTATTTGCACCCCTTGGAATGATTTATTCTTCCTAACCATACAGAGTATAATCGGTGTAGAAAAATTTGATAGTATATATTTTGAAAAACTTTTGAAAACTTGATCCTCAAACTGTATCTTTTGTTCCTAATTTGTGTCTAATATACATTTACTTGCGCGATTCTGTCCGACCAGCCGCCACTTCTCGTCGTACGGCCTATAATTGCTGCAGTAGCTCAGTGCATTGAGAACTATTTTCTAATTGCAGAGGCAGGAGTGCTGGTGACCCTAGAGCCGGTCCTGCACGTGTAAGGGAAGAGAAAGAGAAGGCAGGAATAAAAAAAAATGTGTAGAAAACATACGCAGTTGGACAGTGAAACATTTCTACAGAGCAAAGTACAGCGCAGCTGGTTTCAGGGTTATAAGTGATGGGCGGTAGTCGCACGGAATAGATTAGAGATAATTATTTTGATAGGATACTGACCTCACACCCGTTCGGTCAACTACATTTCGCCCGAGAACACCGAGTACTATTTATACCGTTACAGGCGTAGACCTAACGACGTTCGCTATCTATCTACGTATATATACTATGTATATTGCTCAACTGTATGTAAATTAGTCCGTGTGTATGTGTGAGTGATTCACATACAGATCTCTGCACTCATATTAATTATCATGAATTATGTTACGTGGTTTACAATAATCAGTAATACTATTACGTCAAAGCAGATATAAACAATTTTTACTTTAATTATATTGTAAATAATACATGATTTAGAAGAATGTACAAATATCCAATATTGAACTATTATATTTACCGATGTAATTTGTGAATTTGCATTAATGTTTTAAGATGAATTACCGCTGTAACTTACAATTTAATATTACCAAGTCGTACTGAAGTATGTTCTTGTATTTGAGATATTTATTTTAAACCAAATAATTATATAATAATATATTGCAGTAGACAAATACATGATCGTATTTATAACAAGTTATAAAAAAGCAAATATTACATATATGGAAAATATAATAAATCAGGATGTTCAATTAAAATTGACACATAAATATGCATAATAGCAACAACAATATACAGGCACCAGAGAACAGGGCATGAGTGAGACGAGTGTATACGTACAGTATGAGTGTGAGGGAGAGTGAGACAATTCTGTTGGCAACATTTCAGGAAATTTAAATACGAAAATTACACGTCAATCATTCGGTTTGAATCGAATAACGCGTCACACCGGGCATTGGAACACATGAGGGAATAATGCGTCGTTACCGGGTAGACACAGAACAGCGGGTAGCCGTCAATAACAGAGGCGTACGTCACGCTAGGGGCCACCACACACGAATATACACGAATAACACACCCAGATTCAGGTTATATACGTGTATTATGGGGAATATAATTAATCATATTATGTATATTTGTGTAAATAATAAGTTCAAGGTGAATTTTCGATATGTACTGTTTATTTAAGTGCTTAAATTTCATTTTTCAAATGAATTAAAACCTATTGTATTTCAAGATGATTTTCTTCTTTTGAATAAACTACAAATTCCACCATTACGTATGAATATTCCGAAAAATGTTAATCATATGAATGAGTCAAAAAACCGTAAAAAACCATTAATGGATACATATTTAACACATGTTTTCTAATATATGCATTGATAAATTGGCATATATGAATACGTACGGGTGTAGTGTAATATGTAGACTTTCATTTCTGCTAAAACAAATTATCTTGTTATTATTATTACTTGTTATCTTCTTGCGTTCCCGCAACTATCATTTTTCCGCATGTATTGTACTTATTTTCAATGTAAATAAATAATATTCAAGTGACTTTATTTTCTCGCTTTCATTGTTTAAATTTTCACTCCACAAATAATACAGTGAGGTTTTCTTGTATAGTATGTTTCAAATTAATTGCAAATTGCTATAACTATATTATTTTTTAAAATTAAATTCTTTTCCATTAATCTCCATTAACCCTTCGTTCTACAAATATTTTAAATCAACGCTGCTAATATCTACAAGCTGAAATTGACTACTAAATCAGGCCAAATCAATTGAGGCTGATCGTAATGATTTGCGATAGAGAAAAAAGCAGTACAACCGGAAAATTGTACCGTTGTTTTGTTACTTTCAGTTACTGGAATTAATTGCAACTAAACGAGAAGCGAGAAACAGACACGCTGAATGTTCATAGCCACTGCTACAGGTCTGTACAAGTAACAAAACAAAAACAAAACAGAAAGAAGACTTGCAGTTCTTATTCGCTGTAGACAGCTTTATTAACAATCTCAATTCGTTTTCTTTTTAGTTCCACAGCCAACTAGAACCAATAGTAAAGTATCGATGGTTCTTCTTTTTATAGTAATAAAATAATGCTCATTAATGTCTGATTATATTTAGCTTGTTAATTTGATAAAACCGGCTTGTAATGAATCGGTCAATATTTTAGAGTAGTTTTTTCGTTATTTTATTGGAACATTCCGGTATTGCAATTGAAAGTCCCCCCAGGGAGAGGGGGGATATATATTTTTATTTGGAATATAGAACTCGTTTGGAACAAGACACGTTTTCTTTGCACTGTGTCAAGGTTTATTTCATTGTTTAAACAAATGTTCTAGAACTGTATATGCTCCAAATGAGTAAGGAGTATGTACTTCAAAATAATTTATGTAATAACATTTATGTAGGATAAGTTTTAACAATAAATCATACAGTAATTTAGTTTATAATAATAATAATAAACAAGAATAAGTATTATGGTGTATCTGTGATATATGTTCACGTGCTAGAACTCGTTTTGCAAAACACAATATATTTTCTGCTGCAATATTAAAAGTAATGCAAATAATATTCATAGTAACTCTATTATCAAGTAGAAAGTAATATACAAGGTATTGCAAGAAAAAAACCATACACAGCATTTTACCAAGATATTTAATAAATGTGCGAATATTTCTTTTCCGGTGCATTTTAGAGGAAAAGTGTATGAGAAAAAGTTGTTTAGAATTTAAAAATGCATAATATGACGTTATAATTATTTCTAAAATGCTTTTGTACATTGCGGGAAACTAGGTTTGAAATATTACATTTTCCATGAGAGATTAGTAGGCTAGAAAACATTAAATACTGCCAGTTTTTTATAACAGTTAATCCAAGTATGTATGTTCCATTGGAGGTTAGTGCTATGACGTTGTTATGACGTCACAACTTACTTCCACCATTGCTGATTTGATCCATACGATTTTTAGTAATGACGTGAAGAACACCAGAAAATAAACAGACCGTATGTATGTATGTATGTACTCACCCTTGTAGCTTCGTTGTAACCGACGATAACAGCGGTATACCACTGAGTGGTACCTTCAGCTCTGTACACCTCGACCCGGTAACCGACGAGGACGCTGGGCGTCGTCAACAGAATACGCTGGCCATCCTGTAGCTCTGCCCACCGTCGTACCTCGGCCCGGAGTTCCGGGTAGTCCCGGACACCGGCCAATCCCGAGTCCCATTCCTATAAAATAAACACGAACAATTTTAATATACTCTGTAGTTAAACACCAGCGTTGAATAACCTTATATATATATATATATGTAATAATATATTAAATACTATATAAAGTAATGTTTTTCTACTTCCTATTAAAGAGTGCTATGGATTTTTAATCAAGTTCTAGCATGCCATGCGGGTTTCATTATAAATTAATGACAACACTGCCATTTGCGGATATAAGACGATTATTTTCCACTTTAAGTCTTGTAAATAAAACAGGTATTTCTTGTGATATAAACCTGTTATTTAATTAATTACGAATCAAATCACGGCAAATGGAAAATTCTTTATAAATTACATTATAAACTGTAAAACAACTTCACCTTCTTTTGAAATTAAGTAATCAAACAGTTTGTTAAAAATGCATATATTTGTATATCTGTACGGTTAAGTCAGCAGAATTTTTCAATCGCTTCAGATTTTGATTTAAAAGAATATCACTGTGCATTTTTTCAGGTTAACTATGCAAAATTTCTGTTTGCTAAAATAGTAAAAATATAAGATTAAAATGAATAACACTAAATATTAACAGTGAATTTATACCAGATGTCGATTCTACACAACATTTATATATAAACTTCAGATCTAAATACAATAGGGAACGTGATATTATCAAGTAAAAATATTAACATTAGATTTCCTATGTAACACAATTTAGTAAGACACCCGATAATTAATGACGGTGGAAGTCGCGTTGTTTTTTATTAATATACAAAGAAGTACTACTTAATTCTGTGATATATACCACAGATAACATAATTTTGCTGACCCCAGAGAACCGTAATGGTGTCAATACCATTAATTCTTTAATTGTACCTTTCATATTACAATACAATAGATTATTGCAAAGTAAAAGTTAAAAATCATTAGACTAATCAATCATGTTTAAATTATACCGTGTATTGCACAGTACAGTAGCAATTCGTTACGAATTGCTTGTATTAAATATATAATAATTATTGTAATTGCTTGTCTGCAGGTGTCAAGTGACTTAAAATGGGGTAGAAAGTTATCAACAGTAAAGTGTGTTATTCGTTCTAGTTTCGTGCACAACTGTGAAAAAGTAATAAACATCTACATATTTAATAACTACTGCTAGCCGATGTATTATTCAACATACACACACATGGGGTGTGATTTAAGATGCGAATCACATACGTAATTATGAAAAATAACAGACCACTTTCAGACTCACTAACTCTACTTTTTTGTAGACCTATATTCATCTATATTCATTATAATTCTATCTACACGTAGCCACATAAGTGGATATATACGTGTGTGTGTGTGTGTGAAGTTCTTTTTTAACGTTCTCGGTTCTAAAGATTTTTTTTCTCTGCTGTATACTTCTGTATAGGATATAATTATAAACACATTACACCAGGCGAGGTGGATTGAGTGTTTTCATACATATTTTCATAATGCCAACATGTTTTTTTGGCGACCGGCCAGAACCAGTTCTGCAATATTTACATTGCGTAATTGTTTGACGTCTACATTTTTGTTTAACACTTTTGTTAAATATAACCGCGGTCTTAGTTTGTGTAGATTGAGATCATTCAGCTGGTTAAAGTATCTAACCTTGAACGTATTGGAGTGATTGGTTATTTTATTGCTGCAATTATATACAGATTTCACATATAACCTCATGCTACATTCCGTTGTGTTCTAGTTAGTAAGAATTGGTTTTTAATTTATTTTGTGATAGTTCATATTTTAATATTATATTATTACAACATCTGATGATGTCGTAATACTGACGAAAAATGTGAATAATGAAAAGTGGTAAAAACGAAGTAATATTTTTGTTTATTAGAAATGAGTTTAGTTGGGAAATTGCTAAATATCTTTATTTTATAAAGAGTTAGAAATGAAACAAAAAACAGAGTTCATCAACTACATCTATTATGAAAAGATTTCAAAACGATTACAGACAAGAGATAAATAACAATACGCCAGAAGGGAAACCCGCAGCCAAAGAAGTGCACGAATTTTACTCCGTTTTTTATTAATTCAGACCAACATTCATATTTTTTCTCACGGCTGGTTAGTTCTTATCGTGTGTGTGTGTGTTGTGTAGTATTTTCGGTGCGTGCTCCAATGTATTTATTCATGAAGCATGCAAAGATGCCGCCCCCCAGGGCAGGGGAGGGGGCAGGAAGATCAGTGAGATTGCAGCCTGAGAAACTGAGCCAGTCACGCCGTGGGTTCACGGCCGCCGGCGCAACGGATTCACGTTCTGAATTTGCACGGCAAAAACAAGAGTGAATAATAATATCATAATTTTCTGGTCGCTGCACAACAAACGGTTTGTAGCAATGTGGCGGCGGAAAAACATTAATAGCATGCATGGTACACAAAGCAAACGTTTCTTTTTTCAGGTGAAGAGTTTAAAACTGAAAGTATTCACTTTCTGAAATACAAACACAAGGAGCTATTGTTTTTTTTAAATTAATTTTTGTTAACTTCTATGGTAAATAGAACTTTGAAATGGTTAAATTTTGATTAATAGAATTTTAGTGAATTTTTATACATCTTAATCTGTATGTACCTGATTTTGATTTACAGAACTGTAGACAACATTTTTAGAACTTTTTTTCTATTTTGTTATAAGCTAGCAATATAATTGTATAGTTATAGGGCGTTCCAACAAGAAGTAGCCGATTTGAATTTGGCGCCATTTCTTTTGCGATGGTTTTTGGAAGGTGATACTTGACAGTAGTCTTGTAGAAATTATACCATTTGCATTTGATATGCGTACTTATGTTTTAAACATATTATGAAAATCAATCCATTATGGCTACTGTGAAAGAAAAATGAGTGGAATTTTGAAGAGATTTTAGTATTAATTGATATGATATTTATGTAAACATGTTTTCTAAATATTAGTATGCTTTACTGATGAAGTATCACTATTTAAATGTAGACTTGTAATATGCAGAAATGTTTGTTGAAGTATGTTTTTCTAGACACACATATATTAGAAAACTTAATAACTCCTCTTACCCACGCACTTATTGAAATATATTTGTAAATATTTCAAGCGTGGGATCAGAAAATGTGAAAAATGGCTGACTGACCTAGTGCCAATAGTGTTTATTTTCAGAGACAAATCTAATTTAGTCATCATGGTCCTACTTAAATATTAAAGCTGATGGCATATTCAATACTTTAGTTCTAATTCCCAATATGAATAATGTGTATATAGTATGTTTCCAAATATGTGTGTTTGCCCATTCATTACGAAGCCATATTAATGTGCAATTATTCTGAAACAGACTATACACAAAATACGGAATATACAAAGTATATCTCTATATTTATACGTATAATGATGCAAAAATAAAATAGCTTTACCACAAAATTATACGTCATTATGTATTTATAATCCAGAAGTAATTTTTTTGTGGTTTACGGAACAACGTTTAGTAAAGATGGCTTTTCCTTGTCTTTTTCTAATAATTAACAAACATATAAATGTTATCAGAATACAGTATGATGTTTCATATACAGCAAAACCTTGATTATCCGGACCTCGATTATTCAAATTTTCCATTATCTGGATTGGACAAAAGAAATAATTTTATCCGACACACAAAGCGAATTATACGAATTTGTGAACATAACACAATTGATAATAGAATTTCTCATAAAATAATAATTTGCTGTAGGTGTGTAGTACTTACACATGTATTATGTGAAGCTACATATATTTTAATAGAAAAAAATTTTCATACTACATATTGTTGATTATCCGGATTTTTCATTATCCGGACTATCTTAATCCCCATTTAATCTAGGTTCTACTATATTATTAAATGTTAAAATAATGTTCAATATAGAGGAATAATATTTGCTAAATATAGCACTGCAGTTGCTTTCGTTTCTATGCGAAAATTTCACATTGAATATGTACATTTTCCCATGTCAAATTAAATGCATACACTTAACACTTAACACTGTTGCCAACTGAATAATTCAAACAATTTGTTGTGTGCATATTTGGTCAATGTAAATAATATTTCAAATACTAACCTAGTTATAAAAGTGTTACATTTCAATAAACTCAGTTTTATAATGCACTGTTTATAATCTAAACAACTCGGCAAATAATGATATAGCGAAACTATAATTTCATAAAACTGTTCATAGTTCACAAGTATACACGTATACATGTACGTTGCACCATTAGTATTATTATTTCATTCACGGGTAAGGTGCATTAGAACAGATTGACCTTGAAATGTAAATAACCACGTTTCTAAGAAAGCATAGATGATGATGACGCATCCATTCCTTGGGGCAATGCAAAACGCACCTCTAGCAAATAATAGCCTTAATGTCACTGGTCATTTTACGGTTGAAAACATAGTTGTATTTCCTTGAAAACTGACAAATGCATTCATTTAATAATGTACACTGAATTATGCACTGGTCCATATGACTATATTTCTATTTGCAGGCGCTCTGCATGAGAGGAATATATAAAAGAAATATTTTCATAAATAGTTCACGAGAATGGGAGTGCTTAGCGGCGTATGATTCATGGTTATTTAAATTTTAATTCAATGCCCACACACACACACGCACACATTTGCACATGCGCATACAAATGAAGAAAGATTAATAGGATTAATATTACAAGAAAGGTTCTGACATCTATATTCAGGTGAAATAAACACGGTGTTTGACTCATTCGACATTTATACAAGTATGTGATTGATGGATTACACTAAAAATAAGTCGTGACTTCATTGGACGACGAATATAACGGGTGCACGATGATGCTATGTAATTATTAACCTTGATCAAATATTAATGCCAACGTACACACATAAATTATATATGGTGTTCACAATTCATTTTCCTGACTTTTTAGCTTTTAATGATTAGTTTATTGGGAGTGCTATATCCTGACTTCCCTTTTAATGATGCTATATGCTAACAATATAAAAAAAGTGTGAACGAACTATAGCTTATGAATAAAATACAAAGTAATGTGAATAGAGAAAACATTTTATCTACAAATATAATGTTTTATTCCTATGGAGATGTTTGACAAAATTTTGTTATATGTTCGTTCTATAATATTGCACAGTACGCTTGTGTGTGGATATTTTTAGTTTAAATATTTTGTAATAACGACATTTGAAGTCTACAGAAGAAAAAAACGTTGATGTTTTGTCTTTGCCGTAAAACTCTTATTGTTTGCGTCAAGTGGACTACCCTGACTGACAAAGAAAACAAACAAACACATTTACACTTGTGTGTAAGAGACAAAGACAAAGAATCATATCACACAGCGACAGATAGCATATATAATAGCAGGACATAACACACAAACAGGGTGGGGGGGGAATACTGAAATAGAACTTTATGTAATAATGCTATTTTATTACTTCTAAACAGGTAAGTTTGCTTGTTATATTTCAGTAACGGGGAAGTTTCTCTAAAGTTTATTATACCGCAAGTATACAACTTTATAAAGTATGTACAGGGACGTAACGTTCAAAATATGCCAAGCTATTCGTGATAAACATCACAGTATAGTATGTTTCAACATAATTGCACAATGACTTGGTTTCATAATGACCCATCACAGTGGAATGTTTTGCTACTTGTACATCAGGGTGGTATTAGTAAAATTTTAAAAAATATAGTGATTAGCAGTATATTTATAACTAACATTTTGAATAATGAAAAGTGAAAATTTGTTAATACGGCACAATATTTTTACCCCACTTAAGAAACAGTTTGCTGTAAGAGTCTACACGAGACATGTGCAATTATTTTGAAACATACTATACAATTTTGTTTATAGGTATTTTCAAAGATATACATATACTTATGTATATTCAATATTTTGTATATAAATTCAAATAACTAAATTATTATAAATATCAGCAAATAATCTCATATTTTCAGAGATTTGAAAAATAATAATCATCTTGTTCCTCCCGGTACTTAATAATAACGTAGAATTATTTCTGCCATTTTTTAGAAATAAAACATTTAGGAATTATTTGCTACAACTCTTCGTGTGTATTTCTCTATAGAAATGTTCACAACTTCAAATATAAAACACTCGCAAGTTTCCAAATTATAATTTCGGAATACTGTCGGGAGTATATTTAATAAAAACTGACTGAAGTCTCGGGAATTGTTTTGAAAGTGAAAGTGAGCGAGGGTAGAGAGTAGGAGGTTTAGTAGTACACGTGTACTGATGACAATCTTTTGAGTATGAATAATTCAGCACTTCGGATGACAGACACAAGAAGTGTCATTCTCATTCTCAAATAACATTTCCGCAATAATCAACCACCGCCACCCGTGCGAGCGAGAGAGAAAGAGAAAGAGACAAAGAGAGAGAGAGAGAGAAAGAGAGAGAAAAGAGAGAGAGAGAGAAGAGAGAGAATGAGAAAGAGAGAAAGAGAAAGAGAGAGAGAGAGAAAGAGAGAGAGAGAAAGAGAGAGAGAGAAAGAGAAAGAGAGAGAAAGAAAGAGAGAGAGAGTTCGACAGATTAATAAGATGCAAATAGGATAAGTAATTACGGACGAAAAGTTATGCTGAAAAGACTATTCATTACTCGAGCTACCCAAGTGCTATTCTCTAAAGAGAGATAACTTGTATGTACAAGTATGAAAGAGAAAACAGTTTGAAAGAGGTTGCATTTAAAGCAAAACCATAAGCCTCTTTCTTCAATGCTCCTTTTTACTTTCTCACAGATGGTATAAAAGAAAGTATAGGAATCATGAAAAATTTTGATTGCAAGATTTTTAAATGCAAATCCATGTTTTGAGGCACCCTCAATGATGTTTGTGACCACAGCAGATTTTTTTTTATAAAGCAAGGCCATATGAAATTTTGATATTTAAAATTAGTTTTCATATTGTCAGTGCATTATTTTACTAATACTAGCTCCTTAGCTGTTTATTTAACGGAAAAAATATTGTTGGTATATTGTTCGTCTATAGCTCAAACGACAATATGCTATTATAAATTTTATTCTTCAAGTATTTTTTTGTAATTTGCAAAACTCTACGTAGTAAAATGGCCTTCTCTTGTATTTTTCTTATCACAAGTAACAAAGGTCTGTCATATTTCTAGCTAATATGCTATATTATTATAACTATTATATTATTATTACTATACTGTCCTGGTGTGGGCTGGTAACACCGTTGATGGACGATAATAAATGCTTAAATTTTGCTACCCGCGGCTACGATACAGCGTGATGTATTTATTTATAAAACTATACAATTCACATTGTCCTTATTAGAAGCATAATAGTATTGTATCTACAATCGTTACGAAATGGATGACTAAATTTGTATTCGACAGGCAAAACTGTCATTGACAGGATGTGCAACATGTAAGCACATGTTCATTATATACAATGTATTTCCGCCTCATTCAAAACCATTCATCTTTTTACACACAGTGCAGTTCATTCAGTTACACACAAATAATATTTTCACATATTTCTACCCATATGAAATTAAACATACAAATAACTATAATTTAAACTAGTAGCAGTACATACAATTATTACTTTTAGTAGCACCGTTAACACCGACCTGTGATAGCAAATAACACTGCTGAAAATGTCACAATTTATTTTGAAAGTTTTGTATTTTGTGAATAGAATTATAAGCAATTTTAACAGAAAAAAAACGTCTTTAATAATAAATTATCCATCTACAATTCACAATAATCAGCCTGTAAAAAAGCGTACAAAAAAATCGTTTTGACAAGAACACAAGTGAAATTTATTGTTCCTCACGATGAATTGAAAACGTAGAAAATTGAAATTTATTTTATGAAAAAACTGTTTCGAACACGGAACAAAGACAAGCTACATTGATGAATAACAAAAACGTCTCTTGTCATTTGAGTCGCTGCATTTCAGTTCATTAAACATGAGCTTTCTGCTTATAGCTACTACTCCCCCCCCTGCTCCTACCATGCACCCTCTATCGTTCCCAGTTACCCTGCCAGCCAGGCAAGGTACTGTCTGCCAACCGAAAATCGATACGAAGCACAAGTTATATCTCTCTCTCGGAGGCCTTTTGTATTCAATTCACGAGCAAACCAAACGAAACAAACATAGTTATGTTTTGCAAAGTTTTGTTACAGTGTTGGACTAAATTTTATTCAACATTTTCGGTAAATATTTACTTCTACTTTGCGAGGAAGATATGCGTAAAAATAATAAAATAAAAGATGAGAGCATGGTACTAATCATTATGCTTGACTACTGTAATACGTTATATAGATAAATTAACAGTGTTAGGGGGCGGTAAATTATTAAATACGGTTCTGTACATAACACTGTGTGTGTGTGTGTGTGAGTACTATCTGTGTCTACATTCCTCATATACATGAATATCACGGATGTGGGCAAAGTTAACTTGTTCAACGGAGACAACGAATCATAGGGGATGATGTTACAAACACAACCGGGTTTCTCTCTCTCTCTCTCTCTCTCTCACTGTATTATGTTAACTGATTAAACACCGGGTGTTACATTTCCTAGACTACAACCACTAGGAAATACAACCTACAGTGTTTTATTTTACTAAAAACTCTTTCCGTTTGGACAAGTTCATTTAGACTTTGAGCAAAATCTACAGCTATGCAGACAAAATATTTCAAACGTATGATACGATTAATAGTAAGATATACAGGGTATTTCAGAAGAAGTGGACATCATTTTAGCAATTGATATATACAGCATTGTTACTAGATAGATTCGATATTGTCTGATTCGAATCTAGATTAAAATTGAATCTGTTTCAGTTTCAAACGGTTGTATCTCCGTATCTGTGGAGAATTGGACACATGTTTACACAAAGTTTTTTTACTCAGAATCATGGATACTATCCTTTGTCCTAAAATGGTGTGCTTTTCTCCTAAAAAACACCGTGTACACAAGATTGTTTTGCAATAGGCATTTTAAATAGTTCTGTATTTATTATGTTTAGAATACGTGTGAATAAATGTGGTATCTGTGAAATCAGGGACCTCATATTGAAGAGGCTGTATCATAACAAATAATTAATTTATTTCTGAGAAAACTACGTCACCTGTAGATAGTAGAAGAATTTCATGATACTAAATTTGGTCAACAGCGACTACTAGCAAAAGTCTTGATAATAATCTTTTCTTTTAACTTTGCTTCTTCTACTTTTCTAGTAAAAACATGTTTATCCCAATGGGGAAAATCCATAAATACATTTCGATATCGGGTAATAAAAATAAATCTCCATCCGAATATCTTCCGAATCATTAAAATTTCCTCGTTTTGTAAGAAAAACCGAAGAAAATTGATCAAATAAACCAAGAGCACGCTGGAGCTTATTACTTTCTCAACAGATTTCAGATTCTCTCTCTGTTTGGAGAATCGTGTACGGTTGTCACGGTTACGTGCGCGCAAGGTCTTGTTACAAAATAAAAGAGCGTCGACGACGACGGTCTTGCGCTTCAGAGCATCGTATTATGTAGCAAACAAAGCTCGTTAATTAAAAGAAAGAAGAGATGACAGAGACCAGTGAACGATATTAATTTCTACTGTGTGCACGGAGATGTAAACAAGTATTAACAGAAAAACGAGAAGCAGGTGGAGGAGGAGGAGCAAGAGGAAATGGGGACAGGATGGCAATGAAACAGAAATACAATTGAAATTGGCTTTTTGACATAGAAGATACGGAATTTGTCAAATACAATGATCTTTTTCCTTTTGCGCTAAATGTTTGTTAGTTATATCAATAAATTATTATTTATTTCATCTCAACATAGAACTTATAAGGATAAAATGTAAATACAAACAACTTGTTTTATATCAAAATCTAAAGAGAGTTAAAAATTGTCTGTAGTATTTCAAGTAGACTTAGATTGTTTTTTCAGATGGATTATTTGATTAGAGTTTTAGATACAAAGAATTATGCCAGGTTTCTTAACTTAAATACGCGAATCGAAATGAACAATATCATATCTGTTTAGTAGCGTTAATGTTATTAACAAATATACAACATAGTTTCGCTTCGATATTGTTTGTTTTGATCCGAGATTTAAGTTGAACCTGCGTCCTGAGACCTGACACATATGAAACAAGTAAAACTGTCTAATATTATAGTATTACAAAGTATATTTTACTATACAATATATAATCATCAGATTACTGCATCAATTACTATTAATTTGTTTACACATTATTTTCTACAGACATTCGCAATCCATCTACTCAAGTATAACGGATTATAAGCATATACAAGTTGTTTAATTATACATTAACAGTAAAACACAACCATGGCTCTTGTTTAATTAATCATTACACCCGTTAATTAGTCGGTGAATGAATATTAGAACAAAGAGGAAATTGAATTTTGTTAATTTACAGACACATATACAAACACGTTTCCTGAATATGTACACTAATTTTAATTATGAAGTAATAAAATGTTTAATCAATAGAAATAATCAGTATAGGATGTGTGAAAGTAAAAAATATACGTAGTAATTATTAAATTAAGTTCATTAAAGTTAAACAATGGAAATAGGTTTATTATAACGTAAAAAATTTCGTATGACATCAAGTTATAATATTAATTTTTTTTTAGTACAGAATATTTGTAAATTTATCATAAAATATAAGAGCTCAAGTCATATGAATTCACCCGTTTTGAATTGTTTTCGTTAAATAATTAACATTTTGCGTTCGCAACAACATGCAGCTATAATTCCAATAATTCAGGGTAGTACGAGTAAGCAACGTCCTTTAGTTGTCAGCTCACACTATCCTAGCATCCACAGTTATAGAATTCAAACCACAAGTATGGTAAAACCGCAAATATACATTTTTTTAACCAAAATTAATTGTTTATATAGACATGCTGTATTAGAAGTACTACCACTGTCATAAATATCATCGATGGTTAGCAAATAAGAACATACAAATTTGTAGTCTATCACCATCTTAGATGAAACCAATAACTGTCTTGGTAAAAATTAAAATGACCGTTTACCGAACTGTACTTGAAGTTCCCCCACAACTTGCAATAGCGTTAACGACTATATGCGACAAGTGCGCAGACTTCTACTCATGATAGGATCTCCATTGGGGACGATGGACGGAGTTAAAACGAGGTCATACTCCCTTTATGGAGTGCAGGAGTTGCCTCGGGGAGCTGACCGACAATACCCCATACGCTCGCAGCAGCGTATTGAACTGTTATGACCCACACTATATCGCCGAGTGATTCCTGACTGTCATGAATTACAGCACGCGCGTATATCGGGTTTCTAGGACGCGAGGTTCAACTCAAATCTCGAACTCGAAACAAACAATATCGAATCGTTGCAGTAGCATGAATGATTTTTAAATGGCAAGCAGCATATTTTCGCTTAGATATTATTAAGTTTTGATTCTGTTAATTCGTGTTTAGCTCAACAGATGGCGAGGTATATAGAGTAATACACTATATTGTACAGTCTCTCAAAAAAGAAGGTAATGTTGCACACAGACTTACAAAACATGATAAATTTGTATGACTTTCGAGAAAATATCAAGGCACGTAATAACAGTGTGACAAATTCATGTACAATCAGACACAGACAAGACAAAGTGAGAGAGAGATGGAAGAAAATGGTATAGACGAATCAATCAGTGAACCAGACTAGATAGAGGTCTGTTGCTCACCGTGGTAATATTTCTAGCAAGTCTACGAGTAATTAACTGGTTACAGTTTCCAATACATTGAATGGACATTCTCATGCAAATTTGTAGCAAACCAGAGATAAACATACGTACATAGATTCCGTACACATATACACACGTGCGCACAAAGATAGTGCATATATACATACATACATACATACAGTGTATATAAATATAATTATACAGGAAGTGTTATATCAGACGCCTTATAAGTAACATGTTACAGCCGTGGAAAGTAAGATATATACGTACATATGGCATAACATATATACATATTCATACATGTCTAGATACTTTTATTTTCTATATAAAGTTATAACAGACCCTGTATAATATTATAACTAATTATAATAATAACAAGTGTCATTCAACTTTCTTTTTTTTTATTTGCATTTTTTGTTTTACAGTTTTTCTAAATGCGGAATAATAAACATACACACATATGTTTTGTTGTGAATATAAATGTCTGAACAGTTTTTTTTGTTTCTTGTATTTACATGTGTTTTGTGTTGAAAGTATATTTAAAATATTTATTCACACGTTCCATGGGGAGAATATATAATGAGACATGAGTCACAGTATTCCAGTAAGCTGAATTATAAATTCAATATTGATATATTGTACGTGATAAATATACACTGGCGGATATTCATTAGAAAGTTACTATGAATGAAGACACTTTTAATTTCAATGTAATTAGCATTTCTGTCAGTTATACAATATGCCAAGTCATTTACAGAATATGCACAGGAATTCTTTATGGATAAATGTTTTATATAGTATATGATGACGGATTGTAAAAATAAAAGGTCTGCTATTCCAGAAATGGAAAATTCGTGACGTTATGTAAGTATATAATATATTTTCTTTGCAAATAATACATTAATTTTACTAAATATTTAGAAACTGTTGTATTTTATAGACATTTTATAGATGAACAGAAATGCAGGATATTACTAATGGCATTTATTATAAGACTCTTACGGTTTGTTTTAATCATATACTGAATTCTTAGTTAAACAAATATGCTTATACAATTTTGTGACAAAATTTTCAAATTGGATTCCTCCAACCAATCGATAACTTATCATTTTTTTACGATTTATCCATTTGGTTTCGTATGAATATGTGGGCAGGAGGAATAAAAAGGAATAAAGCACAAGGAATAGTCGCTTGAAATGGATTAACCTTAAACCTTCATAGGAGATTCTCCACATTTTCAGTAAGCCTCTTCCAGACCAGTTATTCACTAATGTCGATTTCGTGATCTTGAAATAACTGCACCCAATCTAAGAGGATTTCTTATTGGAATTTCACAAGAACTGGTGGGATTTAGTGAAGTTCTAACTTGATTTACGTTATAAGTTGTGCTCTTTTGCAAATATCTGTAGTAAGATCATTTAATACTTGGACTGTTGCGTGTATACACATCATAGTGGGTCTTCCCTTTACGAAAATCGGCTCGGCAGCCAAAGTATTAATAATTAATTATTAATTAACATATAATACACTAGAATGGCAAATAAATGTATTGTCTGGTTATTCATAAAAAGGACAAATTAATTTAAAGCATTAATTGTTCCGAATTTTTAACAGATATTCGTACAAAATTAATTAAATATTTTATTGAAGAATTTATATAGCTCAAGTTAATGATTCCGATATGACGTTCCGTTACAAGTAATATCGCATAACATATTTGGTTTGTATGTGAATTTTAATAGACCATAGTGTAAACCACTCAAAATGTCATCATCATTTTGCATGGATCATCGTAAATAACAATTTAACGGCTCATAAAGACAATCATTAAGTTCTCATTTGAAAGTTAATTGAAAAACAAGTTCATTATCTAAGTGTGTGCGTGCGTGTGTGAGTTGTAACACGATTCATTTTCCGTCTTGTGAATTTTTCCGTAACTGTGCAATTTTACTATTATATAATGTTGCCAAAATAAATGCACATTGACTAGGCTTCCTAATAAGAAAATCACTTCCTGTGACGGTCTTCAGGAGTCATATGCAATTATTTTGAAACATACTATACATATAAAACAATTAATTAATATTCTAAATAACTAATATTCTTAACAATTTTCTGTTCTTATTTTAAAGACATTCCTTCACACTTGTGTTACATAATCAAACTTTGTATGATTACAATTTGACTCACAGCACTTTCGTAGAATTATTAATCACGGTAATTACTACGCCAGAGTAATTACAGTGGCGTGCACATACGGAATGTGGACAACATCCGGATTACGGATAGCGTATGACATGACGGCGGAAACATCCGATCACATTTCCGTGTTGCGTGCAATGCATCGTTAATAATTGTTTTACATTCCACACCAACATCGTCCACGGTGTCAGCGGGCAATGTCACGGCAGCATTGGCAAGGTCACACACCGTGTAATCTGCGTGAGAATTTACAAAAACAATGCCAGGAAACACGGCCATGTGCGATGATTCGGTAACGGGGCTCGTCACAGCAAGTATTTCATAATCAACATATCAGTATGTCGAATAGCCCGTGGTATAGTGTGTTTCAAAATAATTACACATTGACTTGGCTCCATAATGAGTAGACAAACCCATGTGTTTTGTTATTTGTACATCAGGCTGATATTATCAAAATTTGACGGAAGAATGTAACGATTAGCAGTGTATTTACAACAAACATTTTGTATATTGAAATAAAATACTTTTATCCCTGTACTCCGCTTAAGAAACCGCTTGCCGCGAGGGTCATATGCAATTATTTTGAAACATACTATAGTGTACAATATATTGATGTGCAAGGTAGAATTGCTAGTTTTCTCAGCAAAAAACTTAATATTGTCGATTATTAACTTTAAATACATATCTTGATTATTTCTGTATCAGAATTATTTAAAAACTGAGAATAAACAATAACGATCCATGTTTAAAAGGGCTACTTAAAAAAGTTTAGTATTTTTTTATTTAAATCTTGAATCAAAACGAACAATATCAAACCTGTCTAGTAGCATTAATATAATTCATTAAGTAAGCAATGTCGCTCACTGTCGAGTTTAAGTTGAACCTCTCGTCCTGGAAATCTAGAATATCTAATTACTGCAAAACATTATCTAACCTGAGGAGGTATGATTGAACTGAATACGGTACTGTCTCGGTCAGCGCCGTATGCGTGTAATCTCTGCTAACCGAGGTGGTCTTGACATCTGACATTTGACGTTGCTCCGTACTGTTACCCGTTTTAATTACAAGTAACATTGAGACTTGGCATACTGTGTATGCAAATGAAATGGGAATTTGATTAACACAATGCTTTTGTTTTTCCAAGGTAACGAGTAGGAGTTTGACTAAACACTCTTCTCCTCCCATTGCTAGTATAAAACAAAATTCATTTAACTTTGGCATTTGCGTGCAAATACAAAAATCTTTCTTATACATATACAGGGTGCCCATAAAAAAACCGAACATAGCAATTTA
>JAGJTL010000054.1:3718843-3732057 GCA_022063505.1 Calosoma granatense
CGCGTCGACGGGTAAAACTTTTTAATTCTTATCCGAAGTAAGAGCAAAACAATGCGAACAACGAGAAAGCATGCACGGCAAAGAGAGAGAATAACGTTATAATAAAAATCAACGAAAATGGTTAGAAAAACTTTATTCATTTTTCTATTGAAACACAATCCACCATTGGGTTTCAATCAGTTTAATTTGTTAAAATAAATTACTGCTGTTCAGGTTTAGAAGAGCCCTCTGTGGTCACTAGCCAAACTAGAACTAGAAGGATTAGTTAACATTTCTAACAAAATTGATCTTGCACAGTAACTTCTTGGTTCTTTCAAAATTCCTTGCTAAAATGTTACATTATTGCAAAGATTAATATAAAAGGAAAAAAACTAAATAGTTTATGCATTTTCATTGGTAGCATTTAATACATTTCTTAAAAGCTGCATAGTTTTAAATACAAATTAGTGTTCTAAAATAGAATACTACTACTACTAATAAAATACAACTAATCCACGTGGATTTAAAGCCATTAGTGTGGCAGAGTAAAGTGATTCTAGTTCCATTAGTGCTAATCCTGGTATACATTTTGTAACAGAATGGTATTAGGAAAACAAGCAAACAGATTATTACTAATAGACAAACATCATACTTCTCTCCACTGCAATGTGATGTATTAAGAAAATAGCCAAGTACAACATAAATATGCAAGCATATTTTACATGTATATATTAAAATACAGGAATCCCGCCCCTAACTTACGTAATAAGCGACATACGTTTCAGTTTGTTTTTATATTCTTTTATATATTTTCCGTACTATATAGTTTATATTCGAGTAAATACTGCTACATGATGTTTCATTTATAAAATAATACGGTGTAAATAATATACATACATATAATAATGATAATAATAAATATTGCAGTTTCTTACGAAGGTACGCTTGAGCAATTAACAAATTCGATGTAAAATTCAAGTTACGCAAAAGTTCACGGAACGCATTACTTACATAACTCGGGGGATACCTGTACAGGTAACCCCCGTATAACATAGTTCTTCCATAACATAGTTTCGCATTAACGCGGTTCGAGAATTGGGGAAAACCCCCATACAACACGGCATCCTAGAACACGGTTTCAGCCTAACACTGTTGAGAATTAGGTAATTCCCTGAAGAGTCAAATTCGAAATTATGGAAACCTCAGTACAATACGGAGTAACAGCTTTTAAGTGCACAAGAAATCTCAGTAGAAATTTATCGTTTCAGCTAGTATTTGCCTGCGGAATATTGTAATTTATTGAATTTTCTTCGTGGAATATTCAGTATATTTTAATTATATTTTTCATTTTTGTGAAATTAATTTATAGCCTTGAACTATGTACGGTGGAAATAAATACATTTTAAAAGACATTTCATCTCGCTAGAACAAAAATTACAAATTTTGTATCGGCTCGAAACGAGGGAAAACGTATATGTCACAAAAACCTTAGATTTAAATGAAGCTAAAAACACGCTCGGTTAATGGTGCTTAGTAGTGATGACGAAGAAGACATACTTAATACATATTAATACTTGATATATTTCGCTTAATTATAAAAAAAGAGTAGTACGTTTTATCATTTCTTGGAACCTAACTCCCTTTTTTGCAGTTCTTTGTTTCGTATAACACGGATTCGCATAACACGCCATTTTTATATACTTGTATTTCAATTCAAGTATTTGTATAATACATATAAAAATAAAAACCATTCATTTTTTATTTGAATATAAAATAGGTTTGCAAGTAATAAAAATATTACATGTCTTAATATATTATCTATAAAAGAATATTGAACTTTTTTAGTTGGGTAAACGAAAAAAAAAAACATTGTTGTTTTATGTCGGGTTTCAAGAGGTCAATGAGGCGATTAAAGAATAGCCAACTAGATAAATTGATAAAATTCATATTCATAAAATAGTTGTTTTAGTTTATTAGTGAATAAATTTTTAATAACAAATTTAGTTAATAATTTATTTCATATTTAAATGAATTTAGTTAATTAAATTTAGTTAACAATTTACTACACATTCATTCGAATTTGCTAAGCGAAAATAACCCAATAAATTGTATGTAAACACCGGCGACCTTGACTTGATAGATACGTGGTTCATATATTATTATTTTATAATGCTGTACATAAATCAGTAGTGTGTCAGTTCGTCAGTAAGCAGCACGTTGTTTGAGCGTGCAAAGAATGTTGAATTTTAAACAGAAAAACATGTGTCCATTGGTATTATATATTATATTATTCTGTTCTATACTAGTATGTGAGTATATATTTATGTATTTATAAATTGCTATATTGTATCTCCTCCGCTGAAGTCCTAGACCTTAATGCCACGTTTCTAGGGCGAGATTCAACTTTAAATCAAAACCTTACAATATCAAATCTGTCCGCTGTAGCATTAATGTTATGAAAACAGATAAACAACGTTGTTTCGCATCGATATTGTAGGGTTTTGATTCGCGGATTTAAATTGAACATCGTCTTAGAATCAATAGTGAATTACTTATAGAACAAAAAAGCAAATAAAAAAAATTCAGTGCTAATCTGCTGTTTTTGTTTATAAACCTTGAACACTAATTAAGTCCGGTTCATTCTTTGTTTAATATGTACACATATATGTACTCAGGTGGAGCTACCACATTCACTAGCGCCCGAAATGCAAAAGGATCCGCTACAATCGCTTCTAATACTTGCGGGTAAACCAATATTTAAACAGCTAACCAATTAGTATTATTTCATCTAGTCTAGATTTATAATTACAGTAGTATGTTCACCTGTAAAAGTGGTCAATGCATTGATAGACATCGATTCTGTGATGGTACGAAAGATTGCGCTGATGGTTCAGATGAGACTTATGAACTATGCCGTTCGATTGTTTGTCCAAGGTTTTCTTACACGTGTGCTTACGGAGCATGCGTTGATGGTGATGCACAGTGTAACGGCATCGTTGAATGCGCAGATGGTTCGGATGAATTGTTAGCAATATGTGGTGTTACAACTACCACAAATATACCAGCTAACGCTGAACCAATACCGTCAGTATAGCATAAGATTGCAATATGTGATCACACTTATAATTGTGAGTTTTTTGACACTGCAGTATTGGTGGACGTTGTCCACTTCCTCCGCAACCCAGAAATGGAAAATACACAATGATGCAAGGCACAGATTATAGAATAATTACATACGAATGTGCAGGCAACTATCAACTTTATCCAGCCAATTATAAAACAGCCATTTGCCAAGACAGTCGCTGGCTGCCTGGACATCCTATCTGTATAAGTAAGTAGCATCAAATACTTCGAAAAGAGAACTTACCAAACAATCTGTATATGTACAGAAACATATATGAATAGTACCAGCATTGCATAAAATACAGAGAGTTCAGGAGATAATAGTATCGATGATTCTGAGTACAAAAGTTCATATAAACATGTATCCAATTCTCAACGTGGTTTGAGAATTGGACACATATTTATAAGAACTTTTTTACTCAGAATCCTTGATACTATAACCTCCTAAAATGGCGCCCTTTCTTCCTGAAACTCCCTGTATGTATGTTTGCACAGGTAGCAATTCAACATACAATAGCGATCAGGATGGCATTGGAAATGGATCAAAGTGCAGTAGTGCTGATTCTAGTGGACGCGGGTAATTCTTACACATGTCTCTATATCGTTAATCATATGATTTTCTCACATATATCCTTTTTTTATTTGTAAAAGTACATTACGGTTTTATATTCAAATGCCAATGCTATATATATGTATGTAGCTCTGGTTTCGATTAATTCAATTCAAAAATTCAAGGTCCAAATTTACCTGCTCAAACGGTCAATGCATCGAAAGTCATTTACTCTGCGATGGGATGAAAGATTGTACTGATGGTTCCGATGAAACACTTGCCAGTTGTGCTGCTATACCTTGTCGGACATATTCCTTTCGATGTGCGTACGGAGCATGCATTGATAGTGCAGCAAAATGCAATGGCATAGTTGATTGTGCAGATGATTCTGATGAATCACCACAAACATGTGATCCTAGCAGGCTGGCAGCGTAAGTCCGTTACATTCCATTATTTTCCTCCTGTGTAACTAAACAATTGCAGCTCTGACAACTGTACTCTTCCAACACAACCCACCAATGGACAGTATGCATTGGAGAATCGCAAAGGTTCGATACTACTAACGTACTTATGTGCACCAAATTATAAAGTTCATCCAACGTATAATAAATTAGCCATGTGCCTAGATGGTGAATGGCGGCCAGGTCTTGCTACATGTATCAGTACATAAACAATGACAAATGGTAGAATTTTAGTAGGTAAAATGATAGCTTGTTACAGAAACTTGTACACCACTTTTGTCGCAGTCAGTTGACACGTACTGTGATCTGGATGGGGTGAAGCAGAATTGTTCCGAGCCTATATTTGATGGTACAACAATGAGGATGAGATGTAAACATCCCTATGTACAAACAGGAGGTTCATTGAATCCTGTCAGTACGTGCAGGAATGGTACCTGGGATGGAGAATTTATTAAATGTTCCCCAGGTAAATATACATATGGGTTACATTTTCTCGAATACTTCAGATTATCAAACATTGAATTACAAATCCGTCGCTTGCTTTTCTTGCGTAGCGGAAATTATTTGGTGAATATGAAGATGATGCAATGGAAGTCAAACATTTCTGTCCCCGTGAAGACGAAACAGTACAATCACAGTACGAAATGAACTTCAAGAAAACCAGAATTTGGTCAAAGACAAGATCAAATAGAAAAATAGTCTGTAAATAATATAGTATAGATAAAAAACGTAATGTAGGTACTTGACAATAAAGAAATAATTAGAAATACAATTGTAGCCCTAAGCTGCAAAATGATGCATATATGTGATGTATATTTAAAGCGGAAAATTACTGATTGTGTCAACTCCTGTAACCACAAAGTCAAGTTTGAGGAATTCTCGGCGACACGAAATAGACACAAATTAATTCAACTATACGTTGAGTTTTGTAATTGTTGTTATTAGTTATTTCAAATCAAATATATTATTCATCGTGAATATAATCAGTAAAAGTTTAGTGTGAGGCCCCAAAATATTTTCAAAAAAGAATTGTTTTGCAAAATCATATAATTACCGGTACCGGCAATGATAAAAGCGTAAAATATTTCCCATATCAATACATCTCTGAAATATCAAACATTATATTTTCTTTTAATTCTGGGGGCCTGAAAAACGACTTCCAAGCCGAGCCTTGATGTTATTTATTCTGTTTTACTGTTTATTCACAATGAAAACAAAACAAACAAAACAGGTTAATAGCAAAACAAAATTCATAGATTGCTATTCAAAGGTCGTTATTAACAGCAGCATTAAATGTTTACTAAAATTGACATTGTTGCCACATTAAGAAAATAAAAAAGACAAAAGTAGTGCCAACCTGCGAATAACAATCTTTATATTCATACGTAAGAGGAAAAATGATACAAAATATTTATATTCAAATGGGGAATACCCATTTAATAGATGCGAAGAAGTTGACCTCGCCTTTGCAAAAATTATAAGATATAAATAAACACACATGTTGTTGTTGTGTATTAGTTGTCTCACAGCCGTGACCAACGCAACTAGTGTCCACTGTAAAAATGATTGTGTTCCGAAATAAGTTAATTATCAGTACTATATTGTACTGCAGCATAATTGCATGTAAGTATATTATTATTAATATTCCAATCTATCAA
Organism: Calosoma granatense; assembly: GCA_022063505.1. Classification (NCBI taxonomy): domain Eukaryota; kingdom Metazoa; phylum Arthropoda; class Insecta; order Coleoptera; family Carabidae; genus Calosoma; species Calosoma granatense. The sequence goes on from JAGJTL010000054.1 coordinate 3,724,615, forward strand.
AAAATGTGATATTTCTAAGTCAAATTTCTTCGATACTTAAAAGCATTTTGGAAATAACTATAACGTCATATTATTCATTTTTAAATTCTAAACAACTTTTTCTAATAAACATTTTTTCTAAAATTCACAGCGAAAAAATATTTATACATTTGAAAAATAACACGTAAAATGCTATGTTCGGTTTTTCCTCGTAACAGCCTGTAATAAAGCGTATAATATTACGTTGAATTTCCCATAAATATTGTGGGTACTGCAATTGTTAATAGAATATGTTTTATATTATGAATTATTTAGTAATGATAGCAATTTCATTTATATAGGTGACGCAGCCAAATGCTACTATGATTCCAAGCGGTTTGCATGTGCCAACGGCCAGTGTATAGATGCATATTCCTTATGTGACGGTACGAAAGACTGCAGCGATGGTTCCGATGAAATTCTGGAAACTTGCAGTAGCATAACTTGTCCGGAACATGCGTTTCGATGTTCGTATGGAGCCTGTGTAGATCTGGATGCACGGTGCAATGGAATACGTGATTGTTTAGACGGTTCTGATGAATCACCAGAGATATGTACAGCAAGAAATCACATTCGATCAATTCGATCAACGTAGGTTCAGTACAGGTCTCTCTGTTGTTTTTACACTGTTGTTGAAATTGTACATTTTCATATTGTAGCAGAACATGTGGACCGTATATTTCGGAAACAGTTGATAGCAAGTGTCAACTGAATGGTGCCGATGTGGACTGTTCCAAGCCTGTGCCCGATGGCACAGTAATGCGTATGGAATGTAAACGGCTTCATGTATCAACAGACGTTTCTGCGAATCATGTGCGCATGTGCAAAGATGGTTCATGGGATTACCCATCGATTAAATGTATACCAGGTAAAATCTGAAAAGAACAACACTAAATTCTCTGAATGACATTTTACTCCTGAAACTTTGTCCAATGAAATTTTTGATAGATTTTGTGGGCAAACTTTCGAATACTTTGTAATTGAGAAGAAGAATATGGTTTACAGTTTGGTGGCTAGTTAAATTTGTAGTGTTTATCGTAGAGTGCGGAAAAATCATACCCGCGGTGCAACCACTGATACTTGACGGTAAAGCGAAAGCCAATGATGTAGTTCCATGGCATGTTGGCGTGTACAAACAAAGCTCACCCAACCAGTATAACCGGCTATGTGGCGGTTCAATAATTAGTCCAAATGTCATTGTATCAGGTAATACTTGCCGATATAATCAAGTTACACCAGGATGATTTCAGTAAGTTTAACTTTATTTTCTAGCTGCTCACTGTTTCACTACCAGCGATGATGGTTCACTTAAAGATGCCAAAGATTATGTCGTAGCCGCTGGCAAACACTATCCAAACTATGACGATGCAAGGGACATTGCTGCGGAGAAAATTCAAGTAATTTCCAACAAATTATTTCCCAGTTGAAACATAGTCCAACAGTTGTTTTATATTTCAGGTTAAAGAAATAAAGATTCCGCCCGGATTCAAGGGACAACTGATAAATTATGCTGCTGATATAGCATTTGTTGTTTTAGAGAAATCATTCGAACTGTCACGTACAATACTACCAGTATGTGTTGACTGGTACAACCAATACGAAACTGAACAACTTACAGAGCAAAATGTTGGGATAGTATGTATTTTTGACGCTTCGAACCTCATAAGACTATAATTTTATACTAATACCCTTAGATATACCTTTAGGAAATAAATAATAAAATGCACTCGACATTATTTTTGTATGGATGAAAGCAGTTATTTTATAAAAATTCTTATGATTTAGGTGCCGTCTTGGGACTTCAACAACACAGCACTTCAACAGGCGAAAGTTCCTTTTGCTAATACCGCTAGGTGTGTTGCTGAAGTGCCACCATCGTTTCTTAAATTCGTAACGCCTGATAAATTTTGTACTGGATATACACAAGGTAAGGTCTATTAACTTACAACCAAAAATGTGAAGAGTGTATAGTATTTTGTAAGAATTTTCTCCAAAAATTAGATATACCATTTTTAATTCGATATTGTATATTTTTGATATCACAGTGTTTTATTAAGAAAACTGGATAAGAATTTGATTACTCCTAAAAGTTACATTAACTTACGATATTTGAGGCATACTTTTTCATACATACATGTATACTTACAGATACGATTCAGTACTGTGTTGGAGATGGTGGAAATGGATTAGTATTTAAGCGAAATACAGATGACAGATATTACTTACGTGGAGTGTTCAGTGTCGCTCCGCGTGCCGAAGAATTATGTACTAATAATTATCGTATCTTTACTAAAGTATCCTATTATATGGATCTTTTAAAGACAATTCATCACCTGTAGTGAGGAAATGTTAATATTCTACATTATTCTATTTGTTACACACATGCATGTAAACATTATTTGTAAACCATAATAACAATAAAGATTTTTCAAAAATTAATTTATAACTCCATTGTACCCAATACACACGTATCCAAATTAGTTATTAGGTGTTACAAAAGATAAATAAATATAGATATTTCCAAGGATATTTCTCAAGCATGAATCTGCTGTAATAAGATTATAATGAAACTGTCCAGTATAAATAAGACAATGATATATATTTTAAAAAGAAATAATCTTGAAAACATTTATTTCGCAGTTATGAATGAACAATGAATAATTCCTAGCACGACGTAAAACATATCAAATACAGGAACATTTTATCAGTTTTGATAACAGTAACGGCGTGTACAGAAATTTTACCTAGACAAACTAAACATTTGTCTAAGAGAAAAAATCTAAAATCAGTGACATGAGCAACTGCCTAATTCAGTGAATAATATATAGTATGTTTCAAAATAATTGCACATGATTCCTGAAGACCCTCACAGAAAGCAGTTTCTGTAGCGGATAACAGGGGTAAAAGTATTGGGCTGTATTTACAATAACTCACTTTTCGTCATATTCAAAATGATTGTTACAAATATATCACTAATCACCACATCCTTCCTTAAGATTTTGGTAATACCAAACAGCAAAACATCCCGCTGTGATGGATTTGCCCACTCATTATGAAGCCAAGTCAGTGTGTAATTATTTTGAAACATACTACAATTAATGACTATACTATTTATTTAGAGAAAGGGCCAAGGACTGTAGGGGGTACATGTTGCTTTGGGCACAAAATATTCTAAAAACAGGCGCTGTTAATATGTAAATGGGAATTTTTCAAAGTTCAAAAAACAGATTTGCTCATTAAAACGGTACTCTGTAATTGGGTTATTCCTATAAGTTATACATCATCATTATATCTTTATATAGGCCAATACCAATATCTTGTAGAAATGTTTTTAATAGATTTTCCTTATGACTTGTTATCTTGGGTTATTCTAAATCATTTCTCAAACGTCGCCGGCGCAATGAACATTCACATAAACAAGATTATCGGCCAGAAGTCAAAGCATCATGAACAAATATATTGTCACCAGAGATCAGATGACTTGCGAGTGAACAAATAAAAGTTAGTGTGTGTGCGCGCGTGTGTGTGTGTGCCAGGATGATCAAACATCACAATGGATTACCTGCCATTTTCACTGTACTACTGTGCATGTTAACGTGTAAGTATGTATGATTGTGTCATAACATTTCCCAGAATTTAATCAATACGTAGTGAGTTCACATTAGGTCGGGGTCAATCTCGAATATTGTAGGATAAATATTACATTAACAGAGTAATATTCAACTAAAATATTTTGCAAATATACAGTACTTTGTAGTACTTAATTACTAAATAATTAAATATAAATTTATAAATCTATATGCAAAATTATTAACATTTCCAAATATAAAGTAGGTACCTATAAGAAAATGTACAAGTAGACAAAGAATAAAATTCGATAGTTTAAATGTATCCCTCCATTTACGCGTTACATGAATACAGTATCCATAAAGATTTTTAATTTCTATCTAGGCTATACTAATTTTTCCCTAGAAGGAGACCGCGTAAATGGAGGGATTACTGTAGTTCTAAACGACAAAACTAATGTAGAATTTTTAGATTTTGCTCAGGTATGTGCTGGATATCACATAGCTGACTTTGTCGTCTCAACTAATCGTAGCCGTCGTGCAACAATTCCTTGTGGGTAAGTGCAGACACTCGAATCAATGAACGGAACATTAGTAGTAGTAGAAGTAATAAGAAAGCATGGACAAATACTGTGCGGAAATTAACGGAATGAAATGCAGAAATCTGTGGACAGATTTCTGGCGAAAACGAAAGAACACGCATAATAATTCTTTATGTATAAATGTTTTATGTAATATGTGACGAATGAATATAAAAATAAAGGATCTGCTGGGCCTAGTAATGGGAAGGTGTGATGTTATGTATGTAGACTCCAAACCAGGGCTGCACAACATATGGCCCGTTGTAACTCTTATTGTGGCCCGCAAAACGTGAACAACGACAATTGTTGTTGGAGTCCTACTAATTCTTAGTATTAGTTCCCCTTATTATTTGTAAATTTGTATGCTTGACCCAGTGTCAAGTGATTGTTTATTACTTTCTTCCCTTTTTGGGTAAATGTAAGTACAGGCAAATGACCAGTTTTGTTGTTTTTAAAGATTTTTATTGAACGCAAAAGACCGAAACTTTAGTTCCTGGCTATTGTTTTTGCACTGGATTACTTTTGAGTTGCGCAGGCCTGCACTAAACAGATCATATACTGTATATTTGTAGGTCAAAGTCATTCATCTGTAACGATGGCAACTGTATATCAAGAATCAAACTGTGTGATGGCAGAGTTGATTGTCCTGACAGATCGGATGAAGATCCGAAATGTCTCGAACGTCACGCAGCGTAAGTCCTAGACTATCATTAACAAATAATTGTCTAAAATATTATTTGATTTTTAGTTGTCCCGAATTTGCTTTCAAATGTGCATACGGTGCTTGTGTAGACGGAGATGCTAAGTGTAATGGTGTACAGGAGTGTGCAGATAATTCAGATGAAATTGGTTGCGTCGATAATCGTTTTAATAAATGCGGGTAACAATAATCATCATTAACACTTTGACTGCCATCTGTATATACACATCATAGTGGGTTTTTCCTTTAAGAAAATCGACTCGACAGCCAAAGTGTTAAATAACTCTTATATTTTCAAACTGTTGAACATTCTAGCTGATAATCTCTTTGTAGGTCCAAGTTTTCCTGCAAGAATGGTCAATGCATTAACAGATATCTTCTGTGTGATGGTCGGAAAGATTGTACAGATGGAAGTGATGAGACCTTCGACAATTGTAATGGTATTCCTTGTCAGGAGTTTTCCTACAGATGTGCGTACGGCGCATGCGTAGATGGTGATGCACAATGTAATGGAGTGACGGAATGTGCTGATGGTTCGGATGAATCGGAACAAATATGTGGACCTAGATCGACTACCACACCACCTACAACTACTACCAGTACCACTACTGCGATTTCAGTACCGTCAGTATGGTTATAGGATTATACCATTTCCATGTGTATTAATTAACCTTCACGTTACAGGGACACTGGTGCTTGTACACTTCCGCCACAGCCCAGCAATGGACGGTACACTGTGAGAGAAAACCCAGGCTACCTCATACTCTTATTCACCTGTGACACAGATCATAAACTTTATCCTCCCAATTTTAAAGTTGCCTTTTGCCAGGATGAACAATGGTTGCCAGGCATTCCTAGATGTGCAAGTAAGTGGCAACACTCATATACTCCGTTCAAAGATTCTTGAATCCTTTTTAAACGATTTTTCTTCCTCAGAAACTTGTGCACCACGAATTTCGGATTCAGTGGAAACTATTTGTGAACTGGACGGTATCAAACAAGATTGTTCTGCGCCCATGATCGAAGGCACCATTGTCAAGATGAGCTGTAAACACCTGTACAAACAAATCGATGGCGCATCGAATCCAGTGAGCATATGTAAAGATGGCAGCTGGGATTATGGATTCATTAAATGCATACCAGGTCACACAGTTCCAATTCACTTATATACCACCATCAATATTAATGTCAATCAGTACTATTATTGTACAGATAAAGCTCAATGTTTCTCAGATAACAGCGAGCCAGTTATAACCGATGTACATTCTATGAATATAATAGAATTATGAATGACTGAAATACAAGTGTTTATTCAAAGATTTTCTACTATTTTTCTTTCTAAACAATATTTTAAAAAAAAAAACATCAAATTTGCAATAACATTCAATATGCAGTGAATGCTGTATATTTTGTTGGTTCTAATTGCTTGTATCACTGCAGAATGTGGACAACTCGTTCCGCAAGGAGATTTATTTATTGTCGGTGGCAGAGCGGCCAAGCACGGTGCATTTCCTTGGCACGTGGGTATTTACAAGTTAAAGAAAGACAAATATGAACAAAGTTGTGGTGGATCAATTGTCACTCCGAAGCTAATAGTATCAGGTAACATAATCCATGGAGCTTAGAGCATATAAATAATTGAATACGCTACAATCTACTTTTTCTCTCCGATAGCCGCTCATTGTTTTACGGCATACTATGATGGAGCCAAACATGATGTGAACAATTTTGCAATAGGTGCAGGCAAATATTACAGAGATTACTATAATGAAACAGAAACCTGGGCACAGACACGTAAGGTAAATATCGACTTGTTTAAATCACAATACCGACTGGAGTAAAGCAAAACTGTACATGTCGTGTGTGTGATGTGTAGGTGAAGCAAATAATTATTCCACAACGATACAAAGCCTCGTTGTCAAGTTTTGGTGGTGACATTGCTTTCTTAGTGTTGGACGAACCACTGCTAATTACACATGTCGTACAGCCAGTTTGCATCGATTGGAATTCAGAGCATGAATCTGTTCAATTGCGGAATAATAATAAGGGAGAGGTAAGAAGAAGTACATGCTCAAATATTCGATATGCAGAACATAGCATTTACGGGTTATTTTTATAATGCACCAATACTTTTTCCCCAGTGCATTTTAGAGGAAAAATGTATTTGAAAAAGTTGTTTAGAATATTAAAATGCATAATATGACATTGCAATTGTTTCTAAAATGTTTTTGTACATCGAGAAAAAGGAATTTGAAATATTACATTTTCATGACGGATATAAAAGGCTATAATACAAAAAACAGTCACAATTTGCAACAATACATAATCTGAAATGACTGTTCCAATTATACATTGTTGAAATGTACCAGTATTTTTGTTTTGCAGCTTACTAATCTGTCATGAAAATGTGATGTTTTAAAATTAGTTTTTATTCCATATACACGGTGTTCGAAAAAAAAACGAACATTAGCAATTTACGGGTTAGTTTTTTAAAATGCGAATAATTTTTTCCCAGTGTATTTTAGAGGAAAAATTTATTTGAAAAAGTAGTTTAGCATTAAAAAATACACAATATATA
>JAGJTL010000054.1:3791157-3805707 GCA_022063505.1 Calosoma granatense
AATTAAAAAACAATTTTTTATTTAAAATATTCCAGCTAATGCAGTATAATATTGTTTTTATATAAATAAATAAATATATCGTGTATACGTTTTCTATAATGTAAATTTGAGTTTTAAACATTTAATTTTGCATTAAAGTCTTTTATTTCAATACAGATTAATTAACCTAAGTAATTTCAGATTGACGTGTTTACCAAAAACATGTTTTTATACTGAGAAACAACACCAGCTGTTAGGAAAACAGTTTTCTTCCGAGATGTGATCTATTAACGTGTAGAATCCTATATTATGTATTTGTGATGTAGTCTAGAGTATTATTTGTATGTCGAACAGAAGCAGATAGCTGCTTATATTATTAGCTAATAACCTTGTGTATATGTTTATATGTATATTTCTGAACATAGTTCACACTCACCGTATGCCAGCAGACTACATGAATCCCCGTGAATTTATTGAATATTTATAAACCTTAACCAACTTTTTACTCCATTGTTAAAAATATTACTTTCTATTTCATAATTTCTTACATGAATTGATTCTGGTATATTTATTTAGATAAAATAACTGCTCCGATTATGTATTATTGAAAATAGCCAATATTTTCGTTTTGTAGCCTACTAATCTGTCACGGAAAATATTATATTTTAAAGTTAATTTTCCGTAATGTACAAAAGCATTTTAGAAATAATTAGAACGTCATATGATGCAGTTTGTAATTCTAAACAACTTTTCCAAATACACTATTTCTCTAAAATGTACTGGGAAAAAAATATTCGTATATTTAAAAAATAACCCGTAAAATGCTATGTTCGGTTATTTTTTGCAACACCCTGCATAAAGTGAATAAATATAAAGAAAATGTAGAATAATTAAGTCTCATGTAGACTTGCAAACAGAGTAATTCGAAGGTACTATTAGAGATATTTAATTATATTATTTACTTTTGTGTACTTTGCTTTTAAACATAGAATGCTATCAACTTATGCAATCAATCTTAAGAGTCTCATTTTTAACGACGAATATCAAAATACACAATTATATAATACTCTAATTACAATAAAATCTCTATATTTCAAAACTATCTAAAAATTTCTAAAGACACAGTCTGTTGAAAAAAAAAAACAATGAGCCCAAAGTCAGATGAGTTCGCCTGTTTTTAATTTTTTTTCGTTGAATGTTTTTCAAAATGTTTAAAAAATAGTCTAAACACAGGAATAATGTAATACATGTTAATAGTTATTACATTCTACAAGAAACTTGTAACATTTTACCTGATAACTTCTGATGAACTCTTATGAAAAATATGGAAATCAGTCGATTGCTTTAAATTTTCAGATAAAGTACGCTGTAATTTATAAATAGTGGATGGTGCTGTAAGATAAATTCACTTTGATATTAATCTTTTTAAAAAATGTAGTATTTTGTTTATAGTAATCGTTAACTATGTATATGTATAATCAGATACATAGATTCAATTATGTATTTATGTTGTATTCAAACAAAATTCTATCAGTTGAGTAGACATTCCCAAATCCTATTTCAGACTAGAGTTCCTTGAAACAGTAAATCCATACAACGGATATACGTACACACATAGTTGGAATAGTTGCGTAGCATTGATGGACGAAAATTTACTCATATACAACTCCTAGAGATGCCTCTGTACTTGTAGTTGTATAGCCTGGAGTACGCGTCGGTATTCTGGAATAGATATCACATTCCTACAATATGTATGTTTATATGCACAAAGAGAAGAAAGATATGCACATCAACATACACATATACACACACATATACACACACATACATTTGTATTAATACATTCAGCATAGTGAAATATGCGCATATACAAACATCGTTATACAGGGTGTACCATTAGAGTGCTATGGCGGGTTTTATCCTCGGCTTCTAGAATCAATCGAATACCATAAATTAACAACGGATACTTGATAGTATTATGCAATTAACAATGTTATAGATGGTTTCTAGTGCGGTATTTTACAGTGTATCCAGCGATACACTGTTGTTTATGCATACACCTAAAGAACAGGGAAGGCTGAAGGAGTTCTAGGATGAGGTTCAACTGAAATTTGTAAAAAAAAAACACAATTAATGTTATGACAAGAGAAACTACACATTGCTACCCGTCCGCATAAAATTAATTCTACACGGGAACAGATTCAATATTGTAGAGATTTTGATTCGACAATTTAAGTTGAACTCATATCTGCGGAAATCCGTAATTAATAAATAAACAAACAAATGATTGCAAATGTTTGCATATTTTGTAACAATTTTTGCTATATAATTAGCTAGCATAAGACTGAGGAAAATATTGAATTAGTTCATTAGATATATGCTGTAGTTGAATATTGAAAACCAAGGATGCAATTGTAGATGACATTTAAAAATAATTTCTTAGACAGCTTGCCTTGGGAAATTAACAATGTGAAATACATTGTATTTGGCAATAAATAATTTGTAGTTATACACCGGGTATGCAATACAATTTTATAAATTTAACAGTTAAAACACTTTGACTGTTGAGCCGATTTTCGCAAAGGGAAAACCCACTATGATGTGTATCCAAATGTATACACACGGCAGTCAAAGTGTTAAATAATTAAAAGAAAAATTAAGAGATTGGGCAAATGAACACCCGGTATAAACAGACATAGTTATATACAGAATCTTACATACATGTACATATTTACTTGCTGTGTTTCTATATACGTACATACACATGTATATCTCAAGTCTACATACACATACATGCATACGAGAGTCAAGCAAACTAGCTGGTTGACTGGCTGGCTGGCTGGTTGGCTTGTTCACAGTGCACAGACATGGCCAAACTAAAAATAGACCTTCATGCAGAGGCGTACAAAATTGTACTGGCCACAAACACAACACAGAGACTTCATTTTACCCTGGATAGTCTATACTTTCACCGTACAGGACTGTACTACAATTGTTGAATACCAGATTATTATAGTGGGCCGAACTAAAACTAAAGTTATTTAATTTTATTTGTATCAAAATTTGTGTACTCCGCTATGCGAACATACAAATGTAATTCTGAAAAATGTTTATTTACAATATTACAAGGAAATCTTACCTGTGTCAAAATCTGAGCTGATTGAAACATTGTTTTGACCGCAGAGATCAATACTTTGTCTGCTATTGCTACTAAGAACTGCTACTAAATTTGACACTTACTATGGAAATTATGTATTTGTATAGTATTGCTATAGCAACATGTTCACATTGAGTCGAAAAATTTAGTAACTCTTAGTAGCGCTGTTAATATCGACCTGTGAATTGCGGTCGTTGATATTATGCTTGTGGTTTCGTATTCGATGATACATTGTAGCTGCTTGCTGTTTTGGTGTAAGCCAGTAGTCATATGCTTGATGAGGAAGATTGGGGATAGGGTAGGGTATACCGATTGTGTACCATTGGAATTGTTCGTCAGAATTGACCCAATTTTTCGAATAAATACCTAAATGGCAGTCTTGCCTAGTTTTCTGTTAAATATTTTTTTCTGTCAGGAACACCTTTCTATGCATAGCAATTTTTAACAATCGTAATACTACATTCATATCTGTTTCATGTGATACTTTATGTAGCAAGATTGCTAGGGTACAATGTATGTATGCAGAACAATAATTTGAATCCAGATATGATACCTTAGATAGCAAGATTGCTCGGGAGCAGTGTAACTTATAAAATAACGATAATTATATAGTGAATCATAAATCCATCTTCAACTTTTCCAAAATTAAACGTACCATACCTTTATCCAAATATGCCCGGATTCTGGGACCAAGTTCAGTTTTTAAATCCACGAATCAAAACCTCAAAATATCAAACCGAAACTACGTTGCTTACCTGTCCTCATAACACTGGACTGTTTCTACCACCCCTCTCCTAACTTTAGGATTTATTCTAATTTCCATAACAACGTTATGGCGTTTCCTTTTTCTTCGGATGTAAAGTTCATCTTTTCTCTTGTTATTATTTAGGATTGAACCTAACTTATTTAGGATTGGACTTAACTTGTTTAAGATTATACTTAACTTATTTAGAATTGAATTTAACTTATTTAGAATTGAACTTAACTAAATTAGGATTGAACTTAGTTAAGTTTGAAAACTAAAATCTGTCCATTAATCCAGCGTAAACAGATTTCGATATGTTGGAGTTTTGATTCACCGAGTCAAATGAAACCGCGTCCTAGAAACCTGGTGACAATATAGTGCCCAGTGCGTGCTATCGTACTTGCGTTTGTCATATGAGTGGGCGTTTTGAAATTATTCCTCCTGTGAACAAGTGCTGTACAGCCTGTGACCTTGGGACATAATCAATATGTAACGTTTTCCGCGTCCTGCCATACACACCATTGACGTGTGTTCCATGTCTTCTTGGAACGAACAGGTGAAGGACGATAAATGAATACTTTATACAAGTATCGATATTTCATAAATTATACTTCATTTGCTTGCATTTTCAAGGAATCATTACTCATACACTTTAATGTTTTTCCAAGAAATATGTTAAATTATCCCAGAAACTTTGTTAAAAAATAAATTATAGTGTGTTTCAAAGTAATTGCACATTGACTTGGCTTCGTAATGAGTGGGCAAACCTATCACAACGGGATGTTTTACAACAAGAAAAGTGAAAAATTTGTTTAATACGGTCCAATATTTTAACCCCTGTAATCCGCTTAAGAAACCGCTTGCTGTGGGGGTCCGCAGGAGTCATATGTAATTATTTTGAAACATTTTGTAATATATAAATTGTTCAAAAAAGTCCTTTGCTCATTTTATGTGCTATAATTTAATCAATTTTAATTACACCCTTCTCTCCAGTCTGTATAATCACTATTATTGTCTGTAATAAAATCAAAGTGTACGCCCGTATGGCTATCTCTGGTAAAAAATCTTTTAATCTTTAATCAAGCAACTATGATTTGCAGCAAGTCTGTGTAGTTGTTGTTGATCACGAGGTGAGATAACCTGTCCAATGTTATTTAATGTCTATGGGAAACGATGGCTGTGTGTGTGTTTGGCACGCACATCTGATACCGGCATCTGCCTCCTCCTCCCCCAGATAGACCAGTTGACTTTGAGTTTTAGAATACGACGCGCCCAGAGGGTACAACCTCCTACAATAACACCCTGTTGCACTGGGAACAACAGCTAGTATACTTGTACAGGTGTTTGTTAAACGTTACACATCTCTTCCAAACTTAAAGGCAATATTTAACGAATCAACCTTAAATCTGAACAGTTATAATCTTCAGTGGTTAAAATATAAACTCTTGTTAAATTTGCTAAATGCAAAAAGTAACATACTTAAACAAAAGTGATGCAACTATTCAGTATTTGTTTTGTGTTACTACGATACAAATAATCAAATACTAAATATAAGTGTGCCAGTATTACGAGTTATTTAAATCATATAGTTGAACTGTCTAAAATTATGATTATTTTCTGTAAATATTATTCGCGTTAAAAAAGCGAAAAAAAAATAACTAGTGCTATTTGCTGTTGATCTATGTGATTATATTTCGAACATTTGTGGATATCCTTGATATTACTGTCAGAACAAAAGACTACAGATATCTGTTGCTTTGTTCCCCACACAGGCACACACATAATGTCACAAAGAAAGAAACCAGAAATACGTATCACTATTTATATGAATGGTACAACTCTAGTTGTCTATATATAACACCAACATGAAGCAAATGTTTTTATAAGTCAATTTATTAGTAAAATAATGAAATTGTTTTGTTATATACTTTTATTATTTCTCTTTATAATGTTCTTCCTAATGTACTGTAGATATGTATGTAACGAAACAATATAAAGAAGAGTATTTAATGTACAAATTGAGTAAATAAATGTAAACAATGTATTTGTGTATATATTATACGGTTGTTATTATTATTTATAGACCAGTTTCAATTACAAACTTGAAACATAAAATTTTAATGAATTTTTACATAAATTCACATTGAATTTTAGTATTAATATTATTGCTGATTATAGCAAAAAGGATTTATTTTTATATTACGAATTGCGTTTCATATTTTATTTTTTATAATCGGCATTATGCTAAAGTATAATGAAATAAAGTGTATTAGCTGTCGATTAATTGAACATATTTCACACATTCTAAAATTGCACAAAGTCTAGCGATGTAAGTGTGAAGTTGATTATTATAAAATTCTATATTTGTGCGCTGAAACTACATATGACTTATGACGCGTTTTCACGAGGCAAGTTCAATTTAAATCCTCGCATCAAAACCCTACAGTATGCACGTACTTACCTGTTCCTATAACATTAATGCTGCGCGGACAGATTCGCTATTATCGGGGGGGTTGGATTTGTGGTTTTAAGTTGAACCCACGCCCGAGAAATAAAAAAATCAGCCCGCCGATGCAAGGGTCATTTTGTCTTGTTTATTATGCTTAGTTTTTATCTTAAATCAAATCTGTTTTTTGTTGAAACAGCGCGGCGGCAATATAAAGTATGTAATAAAAAGACTATTTCCTGCTTCTTAAATGTTTATTTTGCAAACATATCTATATAATAACGGATGTTGTATACTGTAACATCAGGCAAACAACAAATATTTCTTCAGTACATTACTCTTGAAGTAGCCATAACATTAACATATTTCTTTTACTGGATTATACAGAATTGTTCTCCTGTTCGTATTAAAATAGTTCACGGGCTTTGCTCGTTGTACATCAGGGTGGTGTTATCAAAATTTTTAAGGAAGAATATAGCGATTAACGGTATATTTACAACAAACATTTAGAATATTGAAAAGTAAAAAAATTCTAAATATGGCCCAATACTTTTACCCGTTTAATCCGCTTAATAAACCGCATGCTGTGACAGTCTTCAGGAGTAATGTGCAATTATTTTGAAATATACTATACTTTCATCTATTACTAAAATATTTCTGCATATCTTTACACTAAATCCTATTGTGATATATTTGAAAAATGCATAGATAGTTTAACAGTGTACTAAATTATCTATTATGTACAATTGACTATACACTGTAATTGAAAAGATTGAACGAACTTTTTAAATAAAACTGTTTTTTTACTCATTGCTTGCATTCACTGCGCAATCAGTGTTAGTCAGGAAAATTTCAACTCTTCTGAATAAGAACACACACACAGTTTGTAAAACCATACTCTTGTATATATGTACCGGTTTATTTACATGTTACTATTCATGCACAAACATACATTTATTTAGTAAATAACACGTACTCTGTATTATGCATTATGCTATATATGTACTCTGAATAAAAGAACCATACTGGTTGGTACACGTTTAAACTTGTTTTTTTGCGCTGTGAATCATAGAATATTTAAAAGCAGTTCACTATGTTACTCTTTGCTTAGTCCAAATGAAAATGAGAGAGAAAAAAAAACGTACAAACTGCATTGATGCATGTTTGTTTAAATAGTAACATGTGTATTTTTGAGTTGGGCTTTAAAAGTAGACCGGATGTTGAAAAAAATAGTATTTATAAATAATATATACACAAAAGAGTGTATTTGACATATACCTGGGAAGGGAATTAATGTGTAAATATAGAAAAATTACGATAGTATTGATGCCATATTCAGTGTGTAAATATTTTTGTATAGCATTGTAAATCAATTTTGAAAGACTGCATTTTAATGATGGATCAGCAGGTCATGGACCAGAAATTGCATATTTCCTAATAAATATTGAAACAAAGCTATACCTACACTAATATTAACCTAAAGAATATTAAAAATTATTAACAAAATAAAAAGATGAAAAATATTCCTTATAATGATATGCCTATGTAATTTTTAGTCCTTGGACATTTCATTATAGAAATATTTTATTGTACATAGTAAAATATGAAATGTCTCATATAAATTAAAACATACATTTTTCCCTGTTGTTAGAAATGTTTATCAATAAAATATTCCCGGTGATTAGCTTTTATAACAAGGTACTGGCTAACTGTGTTGTAAGCCTCATGTTGTCGGTCTATTCGTAAAACATATAACATAAATATAGCATTAATGTGACGCGCACACAGAGAGCGCTACATTGCCAGTGTATTTACCTCGGGGGACTTGTGTGAAATTGCACGTTTTTACACGACGAGGGCCCCAATCATCATAAGAACTAGCATTTCCGGTCACTGACTGGTCGCATGATGATCTCTCTCTCTCTCTCTAGAGTTATTCAAGTTTCCCATTATTTCATTCAAGTAACAGGCTCGGCTTAAGAACTAATTTTCTTCTCCTGCACTTGCATTTGGAGGTAAGGATCATTGTTGTATGAGTTCAGAATTATATTAATTTAAACTCCACCTGTAAACCATGAGAAGTTTATTTTGAAGAAGAAAATATTTTTTAAATAAATTTAAAAGTCTCAAAGCGTATGGCTACATGAATGCAGTTTTTATTGACGCGCTTTGTTTACTCGCGTAAATGGAGGTATTGCTGTAGTATGGTTTTTCATTTTATTAGTGGAAAAATGGCGCGTTGGTTTTTATTTTTATAGATAAGGCAATTTCATTATCATTTTGTATAAATCTGAAAAAGGATCTATAGTTCATTTTTTAATGATGAGGAGCGTTTAAAAATTCACACGCTAAAAAGCATTTCTCTGATTGGTTACTTGCACGTCGGTTTTACACCGCTCTAATAACAGTTCGAACCACCTACTATATCTAACGTAAATAACTTGTTTTTTTATTATTTCAAAAATTATTTAGAAAAAATTTAAATATGTTTACGTAAAGAACATATTTTTTCAAAATTCATACATATTTGGGGTTTGCATATTGAATTAAATTCAGTACAATATCCCGCAAACATTTTCTGTTGTAAACTAGACTTTTGTAGTTACTCTCCATCATTAAAAAATGAATTATAATTAATTTCGATATTGGAGGGGGTTTTGAGGGGGATTTAAGTTGAACCCGTGACCGTGGAAACCCAGCGTTAGAAGTTGTACCCCTTAAGCCTACCCTGTTCTTTGGGCGTATTCACGGATACACTGTAAAAAGGAAAACCACACTAGAGACCATCTATAACATTGTTAATTGCATAAAATTGTCAAGCATCGCCGTTCAGTTTATGGTATCCGATTGATGGTCTTGTTTAACGAGAAGAAAACTAAATTATTTTACACGGTAATTTCAAATTCCGTGTACTACAATATCGACAATGTCATGCAAAATTGTTACTTCTATGTACACTAGTTCCCAAGCATGTATTTACTAGAATTCTCTATCATCAGTTTCTTAAGCCGGTTACATTTAAACATTGCTATGAATTTCTCTGTAACATTAAATACGTAGTCATTGCATAGAACATTTCAAGTATTATTTTCAAAATGTACGAATATTACTTTCCCAATGCATTTTAGAAAAAGTCTGTATGAGAAAGTTGAGTAGAATTTAAAAAATGTATACTATAACGTTATAATTATTACTAAAATACTTTTGTACATCGCGGAAAAATATGTTTGATATATCACATTTTCCGTAACAGATTAGTAGGCTACAAAATCTTTGAAAATAAATTGCCGTTTTACTAATTTAGAATGATTTATGGTATGGTTGTGTGACTGCAGCTTTAAATCAATCAATAACACACATTCTAGGTAACTTCATAATTCTTTGCATTTCATTATTATATTGAACAACTTGATCTCTTTTGATTCGTAGTTGTTAAAATAAATAAATTGTGTCATTGTCGTTCCTGTGTTAAAAACATTCACATTTTGTCATATTAATTATATACCGGGTGTCCCATGAAACCTGTAAATATAGAATAATTGTGATTACTTCCTACCAATACAATTTAGAGCAAAAGTGTAAATTAAACAAGTTGTTCAGAATTAAAACCTGTATAATATGATGTCATATTCAGTGTTGAAATATTTTTCTATATCGAGTAAATTAACAGTTAAAATACTACATTTTGACTGACAGATTAGCTTTATAACATTGCGTTTTCAGTTTGATGATGTGCGTATGTATATGTACCTGCTGCTGCTGTATATCCTTCTATAGTTGATGGCACACTACTGCAGTGTATCCGGTTCGGTTGACAGGATATACGGTGTGCAAGGGCTGTATGTCCTGTATATGCTGCTACACACGGATATTGTTGTCACAGTGTAACGCTCCAGTGCACGGAAAACCGTTGTGCAGACAGGCGTAGTTGCGAGACCAGTGTCGCCTCGGACCTTGACAAACATTCTCTGATTACTCTAGTAAAGAACAATTGTGTTCTCAGTCAGCAATTTCCACTGGAGATTCGTTCATAACGCAGTTTTCTTGGACGTAAGGTGCAAGTTGAATACGAGAATTAAAACTATTATTGTCTAGAACCCGTAATTTTTTGGATTCGGCTATCCCATTTTCAAAATATTCCGGTATCCAAATAACCAAAGTTTGAATCATTTTGGAACCAATTTTTGGATTCGCGTACCTCGACATTTTATCCGAAAATGTAAGTATTCGGGTATCTGAATGTTTTTGGAACCGGTTCCGAACTATTCGGTTTCGGTTTCTAGCACTAATAAAAACATCCGACAATATCGAATCTGCGTAGCATTAATATTACAGGGACAAGTAAGCAATATAATAGTTTCACTCTGATATTGTGAGGTTTTGATTCGCGGATTTAGATTAAAACTCAACCTAGAAATCCGACCAGAGTTATATTAAATAAGCATTGTAGTCCAGTATAATTTATAAATATCGAATAACAAAATAAAATATGTATTTTCACTTCGAAACGTACTATTATGTATGTATGTACGAGTTTGAAATACGTAGAAATGTTTCAATGAATAATAATTTCAAAACGTTTAATTGAAATCATTATATTTGTATGTAAGTTATACAGTATCAGCTGATTATGGTATTGAACAATATAGAAACTGAATGGTTTGATTTTTTTTTCTAAACCAGTGCGTCATACAACGCTGATTGGCAGAATTAGTCAATACTCAATAAAATTCTGATAGTCATCTAGGTGAAAGTAAACACCTACAGTATAGGCACCTACACGTGTATTTGAACAAAACATATTTTAGTATCGAACATATATTTCATAACAATCCTAATTATTACTGAATATATGTTCTTGTCCGCAACACAACTGTAAGATTATTCGGTATGATAAAATATTGCTACGCGGCCTTAAACGTATTATATATTTTAATTTTTTACAATAATATTACCAATCCAATTATTGTTAATAATACGTATGTACACATAGTATTTTATTCCATTCAGTTTATATATTTTGAACTATATTAATAATATTTGTTGTATAGTGACATACTTTCCATTTTTAAATAGTATGAAATGTATGTTATTAGAAATTATAATGATAATGTTTTGTGATGTTGCAAATATATGTTAATTTATACGTCCTTTACGCATAATGCACATGATGAATACGTTTATATACCAACAATTTGATTTAGAAATAGTAAAAATTTGATAGTAATTTTCACGGAAAAATCTATTTTCCTTAACAAAAGTAAAGTTTCTAGGATTAAAAGAAAATATCTAATTACATATCATTGAGATTAACAAAATATTTTAAAGAAAATATAAAAATAAAATACACATGTCATTGATTGGGATTCGAACCCGTGTCCACTCGATTAACGGTTGAGTGCTCTGTCTGTTTGTACTAAAGGAATTTATAAACAAAATATTTCGCTATGTTTTTAGACGGGATTTTAAGAACAAATTTTATAATAAACTATAAATCTATCTCGACTATCTGTCTAACGAATTTTTATTATTATTATTTTTAATTGTTCTTTTCTACATAATAGACTAATATACTATTCTAAATGTATAAGCAGCATTTCTGGCAAAAACTTGGTCAATCACAGAACATGCATAGTAATTTTTTATGCATTAAATGTTTTATGTGGTACGTGGCGAATGATTGCAAAAATAAAGGGTTTGTTATCCCAGTTATAGGAAAGGCGTGACTTTATGTACATATGTATATATGTAATTTTTAAGCTAAATTATATACTATCTTGTGTGTAAATATTTTTACAAGAATCTGATCAGTTTTTCTTTACTTAATTCGCTAAGCATATTCCCTATAGAAACGGATCTGTTTTTAGAACAAATTAAGATTACCAAATTTTTACCATACGCCACTTGTAAACGCTATCCTAAACACGCCAAGGTCAATTTTAATGAACCGTGTAACGCGTAATAAATGTGATTGCCATAATGAATGTTACTCATTGAAATTAGTAACAAATTTTCATACAAAAAAATCCACAACGTGTATTATAAGTAATAGCTGTTATATTTAGATATTTATTAATACTTTTTTGAGTTTAATATTTCAAATTTAAGATGCACTGTATACCCAGTTTGCGGAAACATCTTCCAGGGGCGGACTAGAAATCAAAATAGACCCTGAAAATTGTTTCAAACCGGCTTATCTGTAATCTGAAAATCTGGCGAGCAAAAGCTCATTTCACTAACGGCCCACATGTAAATTCCATGTAACAACTCGGACCAGTCCGTCCCTGACATTCGATAATTTTTGTGCCAATTATATTGGATTTTAATTTACATTCATTCAATAAGAATGTATAGGTCGTATTTTCGTACACAAGAACAATAACATATTAGCTAAATTCAAATACCATTCATTACTGAATGAAGTTTTAACAAAAGTCAAAATATCAAGACCCACACACGCGTTTATATGCACACACACACACACAAATTAAAACAAAGACTATAACGTGTACTAAAAGTAGACACACACTTGCAAGGCATAGACCTAGCGTGTTGAGACGAAGACAGCAAGTGTATAAACCACTACTAGTAAGCGTATAACGCAACAAACGTCCACTTCCAGAGCAACCAGCAGCGCTTCGCGTTGTTGTTGTCAGTTGACCGCGTGTGCCTGCAGAGGCGAGCGCTGACATGCACACCGTCGAAACCAGAAGAAGCGTCTTGTTGCATCCTGTTACAACTTGTATACGTGCATTGTCCCGACCGCTGGTGTGCTGTTGGTCAGATTGCAGCGGTATAAGACGAACAACCACCACCCTAACGACAGTGCTCTGTCTTGTCGCAACGTGTTCCACAATGAAATTAACTTACATTCTGTTTTATTCACCTTTCAGACTCGTCTTTGGAACACTCTATCCCGCTTACGCTTCCTACAAGGCTGTGAGAACGAAGAATGTCAAGGAATATGTAAGTACAAAACATCACACACACACACACTTAGATGCAAAACAAATACAGTTGTTGTTAATATTCAACACACGGAGACTTGAGTTAATTGATCACTTTGTTATACCCTACGCACTCTATTCATATTTGAATAATTGTAACGCTGGCAATGAATTTTCTTAATTCATAGTTCCAAGGTTAATAGTTTATTACTGATTGTCGAAAACTTTCTGCAGTTTGGTAAAGAATTTATTGCAAAATCACTATATGGACGAATTATATTTTTAAATTCAAAATTCGTTCATGACGTCCATGATTTAAACGTTAAGGTTCAACGCAATGCATATTTTTAAGTTACTAGTTAGATTTAGAACAATTTCAAGTCTATTATTCCAACCACAAGGGCGAAGTTCTCATTACATTTAAAAAACTAGCTAATGTATTTTATTCTTTATGTATAGCATAAATTATTTTATATTATAAATATTACAGAACGCATATTTTAGGGAATTTTTAGGGAATAAATGTAATAACGAATAATTCCAACTAGTTATTGTACCGGAAATATAGTCAGTATTAATTTACAGCAATATATAAACAAAGATGATTTCGTTGTGTTGTATTATAATTTTACAGAGCATAGTATGGGTGTAAAATGAAATTAGCCTTGGATTTAAATAAGCATTGCATCTAATTTAACACCTAATCTCAACGAAGACAAGCAGTAATTTTGTTCTTTATATTGGTACTACTGTACGTTCATTTTAAAATTAACATACTGAACACTACAGGACCGAAAACTTATTTATTTTAAATAATAAAAGACTAAACTTTTGATATTATGTATGTAATTCGTAAAATTATTTTCATCCTAATTTAGTTTTAGAAGAACATATATCGTTTGATATTGTTTATTTGTGATTGAACAAATATTTACCCCAAAATTTGAATGTCAAATTAATGCAGAATTGCTGTACGATTCACAAATATTTAGCTTTGTGTATTTTTGCATAATTAAATGTTAGCTTTTGTATTTGTTAACGGCAAAGATAAATATATACTCATTAGCGTCGTGCATATTAATATCAATGTTGAACATAATATTATTTTAATATGTAAATATAAACACAATCAAATAATAATACTGATATTGGAAATAATTTAATAAATATCAGACTAGATATGCGTTTAACTGCAGATAAAAATCAATTATAAAAATATATGGCGATACAATGAAATTAAATAAATATATGTGTATGTGTATACAATATGTATATT
>JAGJTL010000054.1:3805810-3822775 GCA_022063505.1 Calosoma granatense
TTCTTATTTGGCAACATTTGTTCTACTGTGTTTATATCAATAAAAATATTTTTTAAATTTATTCTGTTTTTAAAACTAGTAAAAATAAATAATTACTTTCATTTTTTGTATAAATATATTTATTCACAATCTATCTTAATATTTATAATTCTTGCTGAATATTTCTAGCAAATATAAAACAAATAATAAAAATTAAACAGTACGGTATTAAAATTGAACATTTTCGTTCTAGCTTTTTTTTATGCAGCTATATATACCGGGTGTCCCGTGACCCCCGGAACATAGGGAATTAACATGTAAATATATAATATTGTGATTACTTCTTACCAATACATTTGAGAGTAAAAGTGTAGATAAAAAAAGTTGTTCCAGATTCAAAACTGCATAATATAATGCGTGCGTATTCAGTGTTCTATATTTACATGTTAATTTCCTATGTCTCAGGTTTCACGGTACACCCGGTATATATGTATATGCTTGTGTTTATGTAAATTCTTCACTCATGTCCGCACACGTCCGTGTGTGTGTTTGTGTGTCATTGGAATTACCAACTGTGCACCACCAAAATAATTATAGCACACCGCTCTCTGCATCCATCTCTTCAACATTCATGTGACGGTTCTCTGTCTGTGGCTGTGTCCGTCTATGTAGCACTGTTTTTAGCCTGAATAAGTCATTGAACTAATCCATACTAGCCAAGCAGACTGAAAATTAAACGCTTTCAACCTTTTAGAATAATACGTATTATATGTGGTAGTTCATGTTTAATAATTAAATAAAAATATGACTTTATTTTTACCACGATTTTATTTAGTTATTAAACCTTATATGAAATTAAAAGATCATATCAGTGCTGTAAAAGAACAATGATCAGCAAAGCACATGTTCAGTGAAGTGTTTATGAAGGATGTATCTTTATTTCCAGGTAAAATGGATGATGTACTGGATAGTATTTGCATTGTTTACCTGTGCAGAAACCTTCACGGATGTATTCCTCAGTTGGTAAGAATATATTTCTAGAATAAATAGTTTAAACAAATATATATAGGACGCGATAAGGGATGAAAAAATATTTGACTGATTCTACGATTTATATTACTGGTCTTATTTATTTATGCTATGACCTCTAATTATTGGTTATTGCACGACAGATGAATAAAATAAATATAGTATGTTTCAAAATAATTGCACATGACCCCTGAAGACCCTCACAGCAAACGGTTTCTTAAGCGAATTAAAAAGGTAAAAGTATTTTTCAAAAAATTTTCACTTTTCAACATTGAAAATGTTTGTTGTAAATAGACTGCTAATCGACAAATTCTTTCTTAAAATTGTAGTAATACCTTCCTGATGTACAAGTAACAAAACAACTTACTATGATGGATTTGTCCACTCATTATGGAGCCAAGTCAATATGTAATTATTTTGAAACATACTACACAACATAAAGAATTCAAATAAAATATTACTTTCAACCATTCTGGCATAGCGGATACCTTGGTTGGTGGGAGTATAAGTAATAATAATATTTGCTTTGATTTTTATAATCAAATAATTTTTTGAACTTATTAGCTATATAATCTATAATGTGAGGTATTATAACTTTTGATTAACACTTAACAATGAACATATTTCTATTTAAAATAGACATTTTGAAAGAATTAAACTATTACTGATTTATTGTAGCGAATGTATAGAACAAGGTTCAACCTACAAACGAACTGTAATTATTTCTAACACAATGTAAATTTTTTAAATGGATACTATCTCGAAACTGTCTCTGTAGTATTAATGTTATTTATCAAAAGTTAACAACAAAATTCGTAGTTCTGATACTGTTCATTTTGATTCGTAGATTTAAGTTAGAACCTTTTCGTCTGAGAAACTCGGTATTATGTAATATTTACTATACATTATACATTGTTGCTTTGGGGTCTATTCTGTTGTATATAGTCAGCTGAAATTTACCGGAAATGATAACTTGCATACCGCATCATGTTACAACAACATACTACTCTATATAACACCTGTGATACCTGCCTCTCATATTACAGTTCTCTTTGTATACAAATACATATAAATATGAACTGATACAATTATATTCAGATATTTTGTTAGTGCCACATTTTTTATGTATATTATTATGACAGATTTCGACAACATTATGCAATTATCAAACAAAATTAACAAAATTTAAATATCAATAAACTACTACGAGTAATAATGAATAATGAACTGGTTTTAAAATTTCGAATAATTATACTTTTATTCTTGTATCGCATTTATCGTTTTATAATTTACTAGAAATAAATTTCGTATACAGATTCTTCGATACGGTATACGAGAGAATTTAAATTCTGCTACTTAAATATCTAGAACTTCAGAAGCAACCCTCATATATGTATATAGATAATTGTGACGCACCCCTCACCCCAGCGTAACTGGAGTATAACGTGATTATGTTGTGTTATTTATATAGTAATATACATTGTTCTTGATAAGAAGATATCTGTGCTAATATTTATATTACTTATTTCTCTCTGTATATACGTAGGTTTCCTTTTTATTATGAAATCAAAATTATTCTCGTCCTCTGGCTGCTGTCGCCAGCAACGAAAGGATCGAGCATACTGTACAGGAAGTTCGTTCATCCCATGTTGAGCCGCCGTGAACAGGTAAAAATAGTGCAAGTCAATATGTGTGCATCCGTTAGATTCTACATATACTGGCGGGGGCCAACGACAGACAGCTGACTGCCTGCATCAGCCCGACCCGACTCGACACATTTTATTTACATATTTCACTACCAAAAATAACGAAAAAATATACTAATGCATTCTTCGCCTATAGAGAGTCTCGCGTTTGTTTATAGATACCTTAAATCGCGTGATTGATGTCAGTGATCTTTCCTATTTTTGTAAAAAACTTAATATTAGTTTGAAGATCATTAACATTAAGCGCATTTTACATCTTTCAAATTCATAACTCCGTTAGTGAACATGGAGTAATGTGAAATACATCAAATTAATTTGTCCATGTTTTGATGCATGACAGACATTGATGAACTGTTTGAAGCATTGTCCAATTCTTCAAGGCCAGCAGTGATCAAACTTAGTTATTTTTTAGGGTTATTTTGGTTTGCTTCGTCAGTGTATGTAAGTCATTCAAAATAATTGAATACATGTAAACTGTACATCAGTCATCAAAAACAGGGTCAAATTTAAATGATTTGAACAATGATTCGAAGTTTGATAGGTGTAAAACGCACTTTAGTGGTAAAAATAATCTTGACTTTTATTTATATTTGTATTTAGTTGAAATGGAAAATACTTTTTTAGCCCCCTTGTAGAAAAATAAAATTTGCAGGAACAATCCTATGGCATTGTATGAATTTAAATTACACTATTTAATTTTACAAAATTGATCTTGAAATGTAGAGGCCCTAAACAGAAGCTATACTCTGTAATAAAATGATTTATTTATGTACGATGCCCCTGTGCCCCCTATCGTGTATCTGCCTGTGAGAGACACTGCCCCCCAAAGCGAGTTCCTAGTAGCTAATTATGTTATTTGCATATATATAGGAAATTGACGATTACATTGCTAAAGCCAAAGAACAAGGGTACCATACAGTTCTAAATCTGGGAACGAAAGGTGTCAACTATGCGACTACGGTCATTATGCAGACGGCAATAAAGGTAACTTGAACCACACGCCCCACCACCAGCCCCCCATTTATTTCACTTTAACACTCTACTACACTGGAAGCAGCACAGTGTTATTTCACTTTCTGTAATTATTAATTTTATTTAACTATATTTTTAGTTTTATTTATTTATGCTAGGGTTGCTTAAAAACTTCCAAAATCAACTTGAAATATACAGTAGAACCTCACTCGATTATCCGGATTGTACAAATTAAATAATTTCAGAGTAAATTTTCTCGATATATAAAAGCATATATTGGAAATATTATATAACGTCATATTAAGTATTTTTTAATTCTAAGCATCTTTTTCACATAAATTTTTCCTCTAAAATGCATTGGGAAAAAATTATTCGCACATTAAAAAATTTACCTGTAAATTACTATGTTCGTTTTTTTACGGACACCCTGTATACATGTTTCACTAAAACAATTTTCATAATAAATGTCTTTTTCACCTCTCAGTTGTTCGAACCATCTTATTACTTCGTTTAGTCCGGTTAATCGAGTTTCTACTGTACTATATACTTTGAATTTATTGTCGGTTTTTTGGGCAACCCTGGTATTTATCCTGTAACAAGTATTAATTGAATTAATTTTGTTGTTGGAATGATTTTTTATTAACACTGGCTTTTGTTTTTATTTTCTCTGCATTTGTCCATCGCACACACGTGTGTAGTCTGCACAGAACCTAAGTATTTCCTCCTATGCCGCCATTCCCCCTAGCATATCCGATCCGTCCGTGTCGACAATGGCGGATCGTACCGAAACGGATATGGTGAAACGGTCTCAATCACATAACAGCATGGCAACGGACTCAAACGACACATTCGACATTGAAATGTCCGAAGACGAAGATTATATGGAACAACAACAACAACAAGAAGAACGACAAGAGAAACCGAAAACGAAGAAACCACACACAAAAGTCACAAAGAGCAAAACAAAAAAGACCTCAAAACGAACCGTTAAACAAGAAGAAGAACATTATGATTAGACTGAATGTAGCAGCAATTTTTATTTTAAATTTAAACACGTTTTATTTTTTACACAAAACTGACTTTCTTTGCAAATTATTTATGTAAACGATTGATTTTCACAAATGTAGTTTTATTTTTGTTTAGTTTGTAAATTGTATATGTATGATGTAGCATTTTTGGTTATTTTCATTTTTGATGCTTCACGTACGGCACCTTTTATTAGACCTACCATGATTTTGTGATATTACGTAGGTATTATTTTATTTTCTTAGGTGTTTATCATAATTTGTAGCGTGGTTGCCCCCTCAATATTATATGTGTGCCCCCGTCCCCAAGCAATGCCGGACGCTAATGATATTTAAAATCAAAACAAAAAAAATATCGAACAAATAATTGATGTGTATGCAATTGTTTTGTTTCTATATTGTTGATTTTATATCCAATTTTGTACGTATCCGGCTTTAAATATTGCCCCGCCCCCCTCAATTTTTTGCCATATTCTTATGTTAAAATGGTTTTTTTGTAACAGCTATGGTAAACAATTTTAAGTTATACGAGACTGTGTAATAAAATATTTGTAATTAATTATTTTCAATTTTATTTTTACACTGTATGTTCGATAATTTGCATGTATGTTTTTTATTTTAGAGCACCCCCTCTCAGTTCTTCCCTAAAGGTACACTGCTTATTAATTTATATAATTTACTACACTATTCCAATCAATTATTACTTTTAACACTATCTACAATAACAAATAACACGATGATTAGAATATTTCCAAATTACAAAGTACATTTTCTATTAAAGTTTTTGGATTATAAGAATTATAGTATTTTATATTTTAGTATTACACATTTAATTTTGATAAAGTCAAAAGTTTATAATATCAGAAGTAAATAAACTAAATTACCATTTCTTTTGCAATGAGCAATTTCAGTAGTAATAAAAAAATATTAAATATAGCGAATATATTAGCATTTCGTTGATATGTAATTTGGAAAATAGTAAAAACAGAGTTTATATTTTCTAAAAAAACATACAAAATTAATTTCTTTTTAATAATGTACAAAAGATTTCATAGTTAACAATCAAACAATTCTCTATGTTTCTCTGAAGTTGGTACTATGTTTTTCAGGGCGGCGGTGGTATTGTGAACCAGTTAAGGAAAAGTTACAGTTTAAGTGATTTAACTAATGACACTGATGGCAGAGCCGAGAGTCGTGGTCTGCAGGAGCGTATGGATGAGACGGGCGATGTGATAGATGCACGGCTAATGCGTCGTCGACACAGTCCACGACGCTCGGCATCCGGTTCGAGTAGAGTGGATATGTACTTTCCGGAAGTGGATATACGACCAGGCCCGTCGTTAGGACATGTACGCTCCACGGAGGATGTTAGTTCGGGGTATTCAAGCGCTGAGCCGTTGTACGTCGGTCAACCACCGAAACTAGAAGCTCGTGAGGGTCTAGTACGGACTGCATCGGTGGGTGGTGCATCCAGACCAAGAAACAGAACCACCAGGACCAGTCTTTCAACCAAAAAGACGACGCTACCTGAGGTAACAATCATTATTAAATCATTACGTTACTTTTTTATACATGTACCGTAGTGCTACCAAACATGATCACAATATTATTATGTTTTGAAAATAGAGAAAACATTTGATCAAATTAAAGTAATCAATAACAGTAATACCTCCATTTATGCGAGTAATTAGTTCCACGAAAACCGGCCTAAATAGAGCCATGTAGCCTTATAGCTTATATAGTGTATGCAAATTTTTGCCGCCAGCTTAAAGTGAATTCGCGTAAATGGAGGGGTTACTGTATTTATTTTTTGTGTTACTGTGTATATATTATTTATTATATGAACTCGTAAAATCGATATTAATTGGCATTGAATTAAAATACAAATTAAACAATATTGAATTCAGCGCAAGAATGAAACTATTACTTAAATCCACGATCAACAGTTCCAAATTTGTTTAGACAGCATTTATGGCTGCTGATTCGAAATTTAAACTAAACTTCTTACTAGAAACCTGGTTTTAGATTAGTCTGATGCAAACCCATACAAATGCGACAGAAATGTCAGCATTCCAAGGTCATTGATCGACAATGTATAATAATATGTAGGCTGTAAACTCGTTTTCATGCCCCGGCTACAACATGAGATTTGGTTGGTTTATTTAAATTTTATTTCCGATGTGGGCAGATACATTAACTTGTCAGATATGTAACTGTTTTAAAACCAAATTCCTGTATTCGTTAGTTTTATAAATTTCCTTTTCAAGCGTATAATAATTCAACGACCCACCACGCTATTATTTGAATGTTTACAAAAGCTACATACATCATCATATGGTGCATGACAGTTGATGTACATATTTTCTTTGTTTAATTTAGTTTATTTCCATTATAAGTTACGCAACACGTTTGATGGTATACTTCACTGTGCTTAAAATGGCTTGAATACACTGTATTTATCGTCGTGTATTAATTTTATTTATAATTTACTAGCATTATTTTTAAGGATAGTGAATGCTCAGAAGATTCAGAAAGTGAAACAACTATAATACAATACATTCCTAAAATGCACACAAAGAAACCGTTACGAACGATTGTTATACGAGAGGAAAGTGATTCGTCCGATGCAGATTTCTTGGATACTATAGGGTTTCCAGCTGAAATTCAGCCTGTTATTGTAAAAGAACAAGTTTCTATAGTAAAAGAACAAGTTACTACAACAGTAGCAGCAGGCACTAATCCTAAACTTGAAACACAACCTTTGAAATTTGAAGAAGAAATATCTACAGTAAAAGTAATAGAGAATGAGTCTAAAATTGAAACAGAGATTGAGCATATAGAAAAAGAACTGTCTCCTGATACTTTATTAGCAATGGATAATATTGAAACTGAATGTAAAGTTGAAATCAAAATTGAAAAAGAAGTATCGATTGACGTATTCGAAGATACAATTGAAATGGAAGAAACTGACACGAAAATCGAAGAATTTAGTGCAATTATTAATGATACACAAGGCGAAGACGATTCTAGAAAAACAGAAAATATTACTGAAGCAGAACAACACAGTGTTAAAAATAAGACGGAATCTGATTTAGTAACAAAAATTTCTGATGATCCGAAGGTAACTGATCGAATGTCTGATGGTAAAAAGGATGTTTCTGATAATCAGAATATTGATTGTGAAACAGCCAGTCTTTGCTCTTTAGCACAACGAGGAGGTCGATATAATAAACACACTGCACCAGTGCCACCATCACCAGCGGAGAAAACTGAACTAAAACCAGATATTCCTTCGGTTGTGGAAGAAATATCAGAAGCAATTGTTTCAAAGTTGATAAATTCTCAAGAATCTGTTACTGGCAAAACACAAGAACAGTCTAGCAAAAGACCGGAAAATAAAGACATTGAAAAATCACTAGAAAATGCGCCGGAATCTGAAATAGACGTTAAAAAATCTGATGCTGAATTATATAAAGCAGAGAAGGACGAAACGTCTAGTCGAAAAACTGATACCGCACAAAATATTGAATCTCAGTCGCATCCAATCAAAGCAACATTGGTATTAAAACCGGGTGTAATCAAAACCGTTGCTCCTGCAACGGAAGAAGCCAGTAGAACTGTGTTTGTGTCACACTCGCCAAAACCGAAGAGAAAATCATCGTCTCAATCAAAATCCAAACATGAATCACCTATTTCCCGGCTCATATCGTTGCCGAAAAAGATTTTCGGCCATAAAGAAGCGACGCATAGTTCCAGTGAGTATTTGGGTGCTGAAGATGATCACAAAGAGAAACGAAAATCATGGCATGCTGATACGCGGTCATTGACGCCAGTATCAGATTCGGCGTTGTCCAAAAGTGACACGGAAGGATCCTGTGAACAACTGGTTGTACTGAAAGATGATAGAAAAGCAACATCGACCACGGCTGTGGATGCAAAACATGAAGAGAATAAACTGATTCTAAGAACATTGTCACATTCACCGAAACAATATAGACGCAGGCCAAAAGAAGATCTGGATCATTACGAGGAGAGTGATTAAATACAGCAAATAGAGAACATTGTTTATGTTACGCGCATTTTAAAAGGCAGGCGTCTTTTGTTATTTGTGTGCAGCGTGATGTTAATCATTGGTACTAATTGATATTAACACGCTTCTTACGCGTTTTATTAAATGAAATGAAATACAAAAATGTCTGTTTCAGTTTTAGATTGGGATGATTGTCGGAGCAAAACAAAAATTTAAATCAATATTTTTTTGATAATTTGTATACTGCTTTTGCTATAATTTAAAACTATTTTTTGTATTTAAAAGCTCTTACACTTTTCGAATTACAGACAACCCCAAAATTAATGACTAATTCGTTTTCTGTTTCATTTGGTTTTAATAATCGCATGCAATGTAGTAAAAAAATTATTTTAATTTAATTCGTCTTATTTTTTCAGATCTTAATTATATGTGTAATATTGTTTTTCTGTTTTCTGAATAATTCTTTTAACTAATAACAATTTTTTAAATTTTATTTTGAACTAAATACTGGAAATGAGGTACCTCTAATTCCGGTAATATTCAGAGAATTTTAAATAATGAAATATAAATATGTTTTTTTGCTCATCGATCTCCTATCGAAGAGCTATAGTATTCCGTACGATGTCTGTAGCATCTTCTGATTTCAGAAATTTTTACGTAGGCCATGAAATGACTATTATAGCATATGTCCGTATGTATGTCGTTCGGTCGCTCGCTCGTACGGTTTTTTTGTTCCATTAACTCTTCCTAGATTATTCAACCGATTTTGATGATTTTTGCAGACATACTACGATATTAGTTTATTATGTTTTAAACTGTATGTTTTATATTTAGGTAATACAGAGTGTTTTAGAAGGAAATGGCGCCATATTAGGAGATAGTAGTGTCGATTATTCTAAGAAAAAAACCGTTTATATAAACATGTGTCTTGTTCTCAATGGGTATGGATATTTATTGATTTATTTTTTGTCAGTTATTAGTGCTTTGTATTGTTTAAAAGGTAAATAAATGCAATCAAGTCAGTTATCGTTCTTTAATATCTCCCATGATGGCTTTGTGGGAAGCAGTTAGAAACGGCTGTATCTCCGTATCCATTGAGAATTGGACACATGTTTATATAAACTTTTTTACTCGGCATCATCGATACTATTACTTCCTAAAATGGCGTACTTTTCTCTTGAAACAATCCTGTATAAAGGATGATTTAATAACAGCGATCTCATTTCCAGCACTACGTTTAATGATGATGATTAACTGATGAAAATATTTTATTTCTAGGCATCCAGTTTTGCTACGCTGCCGCGAAGTAAAAAGCCAAGTAAGAAAAAAACGCTATGAGATTTATTGACAGCTGTAACAGCACCACGTAACCTACAAAATATTCCTGAAAATGGAACAACTATTTCAACTTCTACTACTGCTCTTTCCACAAAACTATGATAATGATGTACGATGCTGATGATGATGATGATGTGAATAATTGACAAGCAACTTACTATTTAAGTTGATATTTATTTATCCAACTAGTGAGATTACTGGTTTCATTACGTAGATATACATATCTTCTTCCTAAAACAGTATACCGCTTGACAGTGTGGCTTATTCATTCATTTATTTCTTGTATTTATTTATTTCATTCATTCGTTAATGACGAGCCAGCGAACAAACATTCATTGTTTCATGTGTTTAGAAGGGAATATATTTGATGAAGAAAGTCAAAAAGATTAAAGGTGGCAGCACTGTTTGCAACGCTAAATGCACTAATTATGCTTATTGTTTAATTTAAACAGATACAAAAGCTATAAATGGTGAAAATAATAATAGTTGATTTTCTAGTATGTTCTTGCCGTAATTAAATATTTTTAAGTGTGGCGATTCATGTTCCTTTTTGTGAATATAGCAAAATTACGGGTCTCAACGTAAAGGATGACATAATACTCTAACTGTAAAATATTATAAAGAATACGACTACTCTGAACAAAGTAAGTCAGTATGTATAAAATATATTATATGCCAAATTTTTGACTTTCTCTACTAAATATAACTGTACTTTTTAAATATAATTTACTAGAATTATGATTGAAGTTACTACTTCGCGTTAATTATTTATATACCTACGTTAATAGTGAATATTTTATAATGTTAAACGTTTTGCTTCAGAATAATGTTCATCATTTAATTAAATGTGTTATATTACGAATTGGGAGATGTATAAATATATTGTTTTGTGAATTTCGATAATACTTGTACGAAATTATTGCTGTATAAATACATTGTTCGGAAAATAAAAGAATGTACGACATCAAAATGTACTATACGTTATTTATGTATATTGCACTGTTTAACATGTATTTGTATCTGTAGTATTCAAATTTAAACTGCAATTCAAACATCTAATTTTGACAACAATGTATAGCTCAGTATTAAAGAAACGTACTATAGTAATGTATTTTCGTTTGTAATTTTTATTTAAATATTTCTGATACAAATGACAGTAAACAGTGCATATTGTAGACATGTTTATTAATCTTGCTACTGCAGAAAATATATAGTGAGCTGTGATTGCTATATCTTTAAGTAACAATTGATGTTAGTTAGTCAAACAAAGACCATTTTTTTGACAATAATCTGTCAAATTGTATCTGTTGTAAGAACAAATAAAATTAAGTGTTCTTTAAATTTTTTATACCAAACTTACGATACTTGCAGTAATTGTGTGAATTATGAATAATCCACATACAAATATTAATCGTGAAGTCATGTTGAGAGCTGTTTTATTTGTGACATACATGTAAGATTCATATTTACATAATTTTATTTATAAATAATTATTATTTTATTTATAATTAATTTTATTCAATCTATCTTTACACATGTATATTATCATTTAAGTATTCTGCACACGAATCTAATTTTCTATTACGTATTTGCTACCCCAGTAATGAGAAAGACGTGACGTTATGTATGTATATGTTTAGCTTACTTGGATGGGTAAAACCATTTGAAAGGAAAATACAATCAGAAGAAATATGGTTACACCAGTACCCGCTAACTAAAAGCTACGTGCCAAACTGTATTTTATGGCCTGTGTTATTCGGCATTCCGCTAGTAGCAATAGTTGTAAACTATACATTCGAGAAAAATCGCATTGACGTTCAGGAAGCAATATTTTGTTTGACACTCTCGTTGGGCGTGACCGGAGTGATTACGAATATTTTAAAAGTAATCACAGGAAGACTACGGCCGGATTTCTTCTCTCGTTGCTTTCCAGCAGGAAAAATAGAAGAGGATTTAGTGTGCAATGGAGAACCTAAGTTAATAGTGGAAGGACGGAAGAGTTTTCCCAGCGGTCATTCGTCAATGTCATTTGCTAGTATGACATTTCTAACCTTGTATTTGATGGCTAAATTACGTATATTCGACGATAACGGAAGAGGAAAGGGATGGCGTGTTGTTGTATGTGTTTTACCATTGGTATTAGCATCTTGTATTGCTATTAGTCGATCTTGTGATTATCATCATCACGAAGAAGGTAAGACGTATGATAAATTACTTATAACGGGTTTCTAGAATGTGGTTCAACTTAAATCTCGATTCAAAATCAACAATATTCAAGTGAAAATACATTGGTTACCTGTTTAATAACATTCATTCATTTAATTTGAATCTCGTCTTAGAAACCCGGCAGTAATGAGAATAGTAACAATTAACGAATTACCTTATTGACACTTGCATCAAATATATAAAATATTTATTTGCCTGTTAATAGTTGGTTATGTTTTTAACAGATGGTAAGGGAAGGCAGTACCCAAACCTTTCTTCTGAATAACGTCAAAACGGAACTTAGTTCCTTTAACTGTTTTCTATGAAAATTTTTGTCACAATACATCGTAAATGTTTCTTACATATATTTACCACCACTTTCTGCAAACTAAGTCGAATTTCGATGCATGTCAAAAACTTTTTCAAAACAAGAATAGCTCTAACAAATATTATGACAACTTCGAGGCGACTATGAATATTCTTTCAATATAAACAATAATAATTTCCTTGTATATTACCTTAAAAATAGCACTTTCCAATTATTAGATAATCATTAATTACATTTCATTAATTTATTATTAACTTTGTGCACAAAACTATAATAAAATTAGCGATATATTTCAATGTATCTTTTGTACCTAATATTAAAACATTCATGTTATTTTCAGTTGGTAATATTATGTTACTTGTTTAATATATTACTATGATTTTAAAATACTTTATTTTTAGATATTGCAGTTGGTTCTCTGTTGGGAATAGTCGTTGGCTACTTCTGTTACCGACAATATTATCCGAGTTTTAGATGCCCAATATCACACACATCTTATGCAGCATTAAAACACAGTCAATAACAAGAATAAAGTGTATATTTAACGTCGCCCAATAAAATGTACAGTATATATAAACATTATTTAAAATAATCTGTCCAATCTTTACAAAAATGGTTTATTGGCACTTATGACTCTAGCAACTAGATAACACTTATAGTGAATTACCATTGATATAATATCTTGAGCATTACAAAATTGGATTGACTGCTTCAATCGGCACTAAATTCAATTTTGCGCCTTAACAGGGAACGTTATAGTAATAAGGTCTTTTATTCCACCTCTCACACAATCGCCATCTTTAATGGCACTCATTCCTGGCGGCGTACCCGTCAGAATCAAATCATTCGGTTCCAAAGTCATATACTGTGATATGAAACTAATCAGTCGTGGAATGGAAAAGATTAAATCGTTAGTGTTGCCTTCTTGACGTTTTTGATCATTTACTGATACCCATAGTTGAACATTGTTCGGATCGGGCAGTTCTTCTTTACTTATAAATCTGCTCACAGGGCAAGCGGTATCAAAACCTTTACCAACGCACCATGGTAAACCAGTTTTCCTTGCCACAGACTGAAAATTAAATTAAATGAATTGCAATACAATAATTACAGCAGAATTAATCGTCTAGATATTTACTGAACATGCACAGTAATTCTTTATGTATACTTTATATAATAATATTATATTTCATGTATGTTTTATGTAGTATGTGGCAATGTGTGAGACTTATTATTTTGGCAGATGATTCAGAAATAAATTTGTTTAATTTTTATGGATTTACCAATTCGCTGGTAGCTGTAAGATCCAAAGCTACACAGTAACCAGCAACATAGTCCATGGCATCTTTTTCAGTTACATTTTTGCAGTTTTTACTAATTATTACACCCAATTCGATTTCTTCATTTACTTCAAATCCAGGTGGTATCTGAAAATATAAAATATATTTTATTGTAAACCATATATTACAGTTGTGACAGCTGCTCTTGTGGCATTTGTTTTATAAGGAAAAGTTTTAGCTGTAGTTTTATGCAAATGGAATTGAAAGAGTAAGTATACATAAGATTTAAATTATAACTGAAACTGTACTCTTTTTAAACTTGAAATATTTTATATTAATTTTAACTCTACTTAAAAGCGGAAGTATAAAATATCAGAATGTCCAGATGTTAATAATACTTTATGTACTGACAACAATACTCTCGCCTTCTTGAATATACGAAGAGGATGGTTTCAAGAATACAATCGGTTTCTCTGGTTTTGGAACATTGGATGTTTTCAATATTGCACTGGAAAACAATTAGAATTTCAACTTTAAATATTCAGTCAACACAATTCACTGTATTTATACTTGTAGTTGAGACCAGCACCAACAATTTTCTTACTGTGCTTCACAAACGAAGAATACGATGATGTATATCTGCAAGCCATTTTCGACAAATGAATAATACTTCTCGTCATGGTGATAATTGTGTTATTATCTTTCAGTAATCAACTTTATGATAACCTTAAGAAGTGTTTTGGTTGCGTAATTATGCAATGAATAAGTAGTTTTTTCTGCACTATCAATTTTCAAAATTATTGTATTTTAATATTGTAGATTATTCACATTAAAAGAAAAGTGTTTTTGAAAAATATGTTCGATTCTTAAGGCACATAAATCGTATCATACTGTGGTAACACCGACTTTTAAGAGGTTAATGCTAACTTTTTACCAGAAATATCTATTCATATCATTTATTTAGAGAAAAAATACACAATATTATAACAGTTTATCAATAATCTAGTCTAGTAAATGATTATATTTTTATTTATAAACACAAATGTACAGGAACATTAGGAAAATAATTGTTATTTAAATATTTGAAAAAAAAAACAAAATATTTGTTCAATTCTATTTTATTTGTGGAAATATTAAATATGTAATGTAATTACATACATCAAGCAATTAGATTTATTGACTGTTGTTCATTTGTCACTTTGACGTTGTATTTTTTTTATTACAAAAATTGACACTTTCTATGACAATATGCACATTTCCATGGCAACAGTGTCAGTTTTAATATGACAACAAATAGATACAAGTTAATATGATGTACCTATGCTGTATGTATAAATAATAACTTGTGAAATTTGTAACAACCGTTTCTTGGTATTTTTCATTTTGCACCGTTCCTAGTGATATTTATTGTGCGGGTTGTGACAACACTGGTTGCATGACGTCACGCAAACGACAGCAAGGAGTAGCAGAGTAGCCGGAGCGTATTTCTCCATCAAATGCACTGTTTCGCTTAACAAGTTGAGGTATTGACTTCCTGTGATGCGAGTGGAACTTGTAACTGGTGACTGTATCTTAGTGAAGTGATTTTTTTATACGTGCGTGTAAGTTTTAGTGTTTGTATAAACGATGTTTAATATGGAAACGGATAAGATAATCGAAGATACAAACAGTAATTCACAGGTATGTCACTCACTCACTACTATATTGATGTTGTACTTTATAATATCCCCCCGAACTGTTCATTCTACACCGCCATCTTTTACCTTGATATTAGAAATTTATAATATATGTGTTACAAATCGGAAATGCTCTATTTGTACGGAGAAAAGTCACTGTGTGCGTGTGCATTTGAACTGTAGTTGCCGCATAAATTATTTATATTCCGTTCCACCATCACCTGTACGGCGTTTATACCTACTTCATTGTAGTTGAGATATCAAAAGTAGATATGTAGCTCGTTTAACACGGTTTCATTTACACTTAAACGTGTGTACGTATCTTTTAATGAATAGTTCCTTATCTTCTACGAAACATTCGTGTTTATAACAGAAAATTTAGATTGGAATCAATATTTTCTACATTGCAATTTTTATATCTGGCCAATTTAAAAAAAAAATTTGTTGCACTGTTTCCTAGAAATTATAAAAACAAGTTAGCATTAAATATAACATGTATTTTATAATAAATAATTTCATGTAGATTATAGTTATAATATATACCGTTTTTTTCAATACTTGGAATAATACCTAGTCACGTTTTTTCCATTTTAAAACGTTATATTTAGTTTCGTTAATCAAGATTCTCACTATATGTAAATTTATTACTTCTTATATTGATTACTAATCGATTATTTCTGATCTATTTCGCAAAATTTACAAGTCACTTTGTATTTTACACGAAGAAAAACATTTGTAGGTTAGAACATGACAGTACTAATTTTGCAAGAAAACTCGTTCGGCTTTTGTTTGAGATATTCATTGGAGTGCGTTGCTATAAACATATTTATGCTACTGTTCTCGGTATTTATGTGTTGTTGAAATATTTCCCAATATCTATGAAAACTTGTTTAGTTCAATATCAGTTCAGGAACTAATTATGAATGTTGAAACGGAAACGATTCATAGTTGTGATAGTGTCACGCAATGTTGTAAATTCAAGTCACTATATTTTTTCCATGTAAATTATTATCTAGAAATATTTTATTATTTATATTTATTTTATTATACGCACTTATTCCTAAATAAATGTATATTACTTCATGTTATATATGATGAATGAAAAAAAAAGAAAATAAATTCGAATTAGCAAAAAATTACAAGAATGTTGTTCAGATTTAATATCACATTATTAATATTTGTACGTAACATAGAAGTTTTGAAAAATAAAAATCTTAAACTACATTATTATATTTTAATGAATATTTGATTTTTTAAGATTATAATTAAGCTATTGTGAGTTTTTTTCTACGTCAGATTAAGCATTAATTTATTACTAAAAACTTGTATTATGTATATATAAAACTATTACGTATTATATACGTACATTGTGAAAACATTAATTTAGAAATGAATAC